>VUQS01067589.1:0-28426 GCA_015108495.1 Heterochromis multidens | reverse complement strand
GGCACCTCCCGCACTGCAAACAACAGAGGGTCTAGCCAGCGATCCCATTTGCGTTCATCCTCATGAATGAACTTACGAATCATGGACTTTAAAGTCTTATTCAGCCGCTCCATCAACCCGTCGGTCTGAGGGTAGTACACGCTGGTCCGAATAGATTTAATCCCCAATAATTCGTACAGTTCTTTCAGTGTGCAAGACATGAATGAAGTGCCCTGGTCAGTCAGTATCTTTTTCGGAATGCCGACTCGGGCGATGACCTGAAACAGCGCCTGGCCACACTCTTTGTGGAAATGGTGCACAGCGGCACTGCTTCGGGATATCGTGTTGCATAATCCACTAGAACTAATACAAAACGATACCCTCATGCACTCAGGTGAAATGGCCCAATGAGGTCCATGCCAGTGCGCTCAAATGGGACCTCCATTAATGGTAACGGGCACAAAGGCACAGAACGTACACCACTGGCGCACATCCCCCCGGATGCCCGGCCAATAAAATTGGGCCATTATCCACTCCAGAGTTTTATCTTAGCCCATGTGACCAGCCACTGGATTATAATGAGCCGCCTGGAAAATCATTTCCCGGCGGCTTTTCGGCACCAGCAACTGGGTGTGTTCTTCCTGCGTGCAGGTGTCACGACTCACCCAATATAAACTGTCCCTAATCATCACAAAATGTGGAAATGTCAGTGCTACGCAAGGGTGCACCACTTGACCATCAATTCGCATCACTTGGTCGAAGGCGGAGCGTAGAGTATCATCACGAGACTGCTCTAGTGGAAAATCTTCCGTGGAGTGAATGATCGGAACCGGTGGAGACTCCACCTCCACCGTTTCCTCCTCCCCAGAGTCAGTGTTGGACGACCTTGCATCACCACTGAGCACAGCACAAACATCACATCAGTCATGAAACCACCCCTATACACTGCTCCATTAACCTTTCAAACCCAGGCCAATCAATTCTCAGAATCAGGGAGTGCGTCAGTTGGGAGCTAACCGCAGCCTTCAGTCTATGTGTTTTTCCCCCAATATTTAATTTCCACTGGCACCCTGGGATTTTATGCATATCCCTATGCACACACCTGACCTCGACCCACTCTGCCTCCAACAGTGCCCTGGGGCAAACCAGGTTTTGGTGGACCAGGGTCTGCATGCAGCCCAAGTCCACCAAAGCCTGGCGTGTACCCCCTTGGTACCTTACCGGTATGCGGTATGTCTCCCCCGGACCGGAGGTTGTCGGAGGGTCGTTGCTCGTGCTGCTCCCGGTGAGTGGGGGCCAGTATCTGCTCAGAGGTGTGGACGCTACTCGGAGCCTCCTCCTTGGGGCCGGGATCGGTCGATCCCCTGCCGCCGGTTGCGCCTGTTCCTCTCTGCAACCTGGAGGCTAAGAGCCACCGCCCGGGCCTCCCCCGCCAGCAATGGCAGCAGCCATTCCGCCCACTCCTCCAGTGGCCAGCTGCACACCTCTGCTGTGAGCTCGAAGCCCTCCAGGAACGCGAGAGGGTCGTCCCCCTCCCCTATCCGGCGAACCGTCCCCACTGGAGCCGGGGAAAACACTGGCAGCACCGGCGAGGAGCTGGCACGGGCAAGCAGCCGGTCGTGCCACTCCACTACCTGTACGGACTGCGGGTCCGTCATGCCGCGACTGGGTTTCAGCACCACTGTGGCATTAAAGGACCCAGACAGGCAGTCTGCCAATATGTGTGTTTTTATTCACCTTCAAAGTGTTTGTGTCAATGCAGAATTTACAGTTTTACTGAGAGGCTTTTTAGCCTCTCCTTCTCTATTTCAGTTCAGTCCTCCCTTCCCGGCCCCAGCGTCCTCCTGAATAGGGAAACCCTGATGAGGGCCGGCTGTGATGGCCAGTCTTCCCTGGTACTGCCCTCTGAACCCACTGCTCCACCCCTCCCTGCAGCCGAGCCACAAACCACACCCTGCCACATGGTCCTATCTGAAATTATTTTTGTGGCCCTTTGAAAATGAATACTAATAAAATACCATACATTTAAATTATGTTACTTTTTCTCAACTGAATCAGCCTTTCTACCTCATACTCAGTCTCTTGTTCTCATTCAAATTTGTATGGCCACAAAAACTAATCTGCCTTGTTCTTTACACTGTAAATATGACAAATAAAAGTAAGCTCTAAGTCTATGTAAGATTTAAGACTTTTGCATCTGTGCTTTCAGTAGTTATGACTGACTAGCTCTTCTAGAAGAGCTTTTAGTAAAGTTATTTGCAAAACTATTTGCAAAGCTATTTGTAATATATATTTTATGCAGCTGTGTAGTTTGTAGTGAGATTCCTTATATTATTTATTATTATTCTAGATGAATCTATAGTTGCATGCATGCTGTTTTTAATGGGTCCAGTAAAACTCATGCAGAAATGTTTTATCTCTATTAAATGAGGGCAAAGCCCACTGTGTTAATGCAGGTAGTTAAAAACCTACTAAGCAATATATATACAATTCAATGAATAGACAGTAGGTAAATTTTTAGAGCCAATTCTTAATGTTATAAATGTGCAATAAATTTGCTGTTCATGGACAACTGATCTGATCAAATATTCTGATTTCCTGGGGGTCCCCCCGCCTTGTTCTTGTCCCCCTTGTCTCACATTATTGAAAACATCCTGGAAAAGACCCTGATTATAAGATATATTGAGTGTTTATGACTCTATATGTAAAATGTCTTTGGATATAATCATACTTTAGTTAAACATGAGGTCACATCTATAAGAATTTGATGAGGCATAGTAAGGAGAAGCCAAAACTATAATCCAGGTGAAAATAAGACTGTATAGGATGCATGTACAATACAAATTGTGGGGAAAAAAAATACTCAAATAATAGTTTCATCTCTCTGGTCTGTTTTCCTGATTAGCGAAATTACCATAATGCTGTAGCTTCTTTTACAGCTGCCTAATGAAGGTTATGCTCTTACTTCCTTCCTACTTAATAGGCAAACACAGAGGATTATCAAATGCTTGCATACACCACACACACACAACTTTATATTTCCTTAGTTTAACATACATAATTAATACTTTACAGAGTATTGTTGATGAGGAATTTATCTTCTAACGGCTACTTGGCTAGTTTGAGGCCCTTGGTTTCTGAATGCATGAATGCTTTTCTTACTTAGTACAAAATCATGCTTTTGAAGATACAGAGCCTTCATCCAACACTAGTGATGTGTGTCTATGGAAGAAGCACAGTACCATTCCAGAAGTTAATGAGATCCTGACTTAGCCCAGCATGCACACATTTACCCTTGTGTACAAACACATGTTCACTCACTACAAATAGACCATATCCTAACGAGGTCGATGGGGAAGGAGAGTTATTAGGCTCACAGGCTGAATAAACTGTTCCCTCCCCTGTGAAAAGGCCTAAGGACTGAACAGACTGAAGGATGGAGACAAGCACAGATGGAGAGCTTGATGGACAATTAGAGACAGACAGGCACAGACAGACAGATTGCAGACTGAGACACACAGACAGCAACAGACAGTGCTTTATGACTCCTTCCAACATTAGTTTTCAGTAGGTGAAATGAAGTGTCATTTAGCTGCATTGCAATGATCCTTTTTCATTTTCTTGCAGAGGACATGGTTATCTATAGCTCTCAATAATGCACTCTGTATGCATATGTGGTGGCTGATTTATGATTTGCAGTCCTATGATAGAGAGCATGCTTGTAACATGTGGCTGGATTCTTATACTGAGAAACTGTATGGAGGTGCATGCCAGACTACTTGGTGCCATCAGAGCCACTACTTCGTAGTTGAATCAGTGCTGAGCTGCACATTTGACACTGGTATATCACAGACTCACACAAACTGTGATCCATCTTGATGAGACCAAAAAACCAATACACTAATGAAATAAACATGCATAGGAGGCAGCCTTATACACAGTGTAGGGTGTTAAGGCTTACTTTGTGTAATCACTCTTACCTCGACATGTCCATGTTATCATGAGTTGAGATGTTAGGCACCACGGTGGTGCAGTGGTTAGCACTGTTGCCTCACAGCAAGAAGGTCCTGGGTTTAATCCACTGGCCAGCTGGGGCATTTAATGTCTGGAGTTTGCATGTTCTCCCCATGTTTGCATGGTTTCTCTCTGACTACTCTGGCTTCCTCCCACAGTCCAAAGACATGCAAGACCCTACAGTATTAGGGAGGAAACCCCAACATGATCAGCAAGCACTAGGCAATGGTGGAAAGGGAAAAACTCCCTTTTAACAGGAACCTCCAGAACCAGGCTCAATGAGGGGCAACCATTTGCTGCAACCAGTTGGTGGGTGAGGGGAAAGAAAAGAAAGAAAGGACAGCATACGGAGACAAAACACAAACTATGGGAGAGGGAAGAAACAATTTAATGACATGTAGCAGTGATAAATAAACACCTGGGGAGTGAAAAGAGGGGAGTGGAGGAGAAATGTTCAGTGTATTTCAATACATCATGTCAAGTCCCCCAGCAGCCTGAGCCTATAGCAGCATAACTAAGGGATGCTTCAGGGTCATGTGATCTAGCTCTAATGCTGAGCTTTATCAAAAAGAAAAGTTTTAAGTCTAATCTTTACAGTAGAAAGAGTATCTGTCTTCCATAGGAGAGAGGCCATATAGCTGGAGGCTCTGCCTTCCATTCTACTTTTAGAAACTCTAGGAACCACAAGCAGAGCTGCTATCTGTGAGCAAACTGTTCTGTTGGGACAATATGATACTATGGGGTCTGTATGTGAGGAGAAAGATTTTAAATTTAAATTGTCGACCTCTCTGTGGTGTACCCTGCTTCTCGCCCATGGCAGCTGGGATAGCCTCTAGCCCCCCTTCCACCCTGAATTGGATGGGCGGAAGAAGATGGATGGATGAATGAATGGATTTAACAGGGAGCAAAGGAAGAAAAGCTAATGTTGGGGAAATATGACCTCTCTTTCTGATACCTGTCAGTACTGTCGCTGCAGTTAATTTTGGATTAACTGGAAGCTTTTCAGGGAACATTTAGAACAACCTGATAATAATGAATTAGAGTAGTCTAGCCTAGAGATAATGAATGCTATTTTTTTCAGCATTTCTGAGACAACATGCGTCTAATTTCAGCAATATTGTGCAGATATAGAAAAATCAGTCCTACATGTTTGTTTAGTGTGTGTGCAAAAGGACATACTCTGGTCAAAAATGACTCCAAGATTCCTTACAGTGTTACTGGAGGCCAAGGTAATGCCATCCAGAGTAAATATCTGGTTAGACACCATGTTTCTAAGACTTTAAGGGCAAAATATAATAACCTCAGTTTTGTCTGAATTTAGGAGAAGGAAATCATGGGACATCCAGGCCTTTATGCCTTTAAGACATACCTGTAGTTTAACTAGCGTTTTCTGGCTTAATAGATAGATATAAGTGGGTATCATCTGCATAGCAATGAAAATGTATGCAGTCTTTACTAATAACATTGCCTAAGTGAAAAGAGTATTATGTAAATAGTATTGGTCTTAGCACAGGACCCTGTGGAACTCCATGACTAACTTTTGTTTGTAAAGAAGACTCCCCATTTACATGCACAAAAAACAATTCAAACCACTGTTGTGCATTTGTTTTGATCCCAATGGTGTGTTCTTGTCTCTGTATTTAAATGTATGAAATGCTGCAGAGAGGTCTACCGAGACAAGCACAGAAATAAGTCCACTGTCAGAGGTCATAAGAAGATCATTACTACCCTTCAGTTCTATTTCCGCTTCTGTGATATGATAAACTCTAAATCCTAACTGAAACTGTTCAAATAAATCATTCCTCTGCAGTTGATCACTCAGCTACTCTTTTTTGAAATAAGAGGAAGGTTGGAAATTGGCCTAAAATTAACCTAGAGAGCTGGATGAAGAGAAGGCTTTTTAAGTAATGGTTTAATTACAGCCACCTTAAAAGCCTGTGGAATATAGCCTGTTAATAGAAATACAATGATCATATTTAAAACTGTAGCATTAATAATGATAAGATTTTTTTGAACAGCCGTGTTGGGATGGCATGTAGTAAGTATGTAGAAGCCAACAGTTGCAGTAGTTATGGAGTAATGCTGTCATTCACTTAGTCATATTTCACCAGACAAATGAAAGTCCAATATTCACTCTCCTATTTAGTTCTGAATACCTGTCTCAGTAGCTGTCAATTGCTCCACTGTGCTTTGCCTTTTATCTACTTATTTAACATTTTGATCAATGTGATCAAAAACTCTTTATAATGATGGTGAGTGAATAAGCATCAGCAATTTAATTTTAGGGTAACCATATTCTGTAGTTTTGGCCATCATTTCTCAATGTTTTGGTAATGTCACATTCTCAGATCTGCAATAGTAGCCCAGTGCCATCACTGATAATGATAAGAATGAAGGCCAACACTATAAAAGTGGGGCCCAGGTTTTAAAAACTGGTTTATTTTTTCCCCTCTGTAACTCTTGGATAACAGAGAAGTTTTAATAGTACTAATGGATGATTTGATGATAGAAGATAGCACTAGTGCCTAAAAGATCAAATACAGATGATCATATTATTACTGAAGTCCAGATTCAACATCATACTTGTTCTTGATTGTGTGAGGCTAAAGAATACCAGTATTGTAAATGTGAAGAATAACAGCAAGTGTGTGTGTGTGCATATTCTGTGCATTTGTCTGTAAATGGATACCTTTAAAGCTATTCATACTTCTTATTCTGTTGCTTATTGACCTTGCTTTTATAAACCTACAGTCTATTTATCATCTTTTACTCCTGCTTTTATTTTTAGCTTCCCCCCACCATCCATGTCTTGCTAGCTTTATTGCGCTCTTTCTCTGCCTTCACTTGTCTCTTTGGTTCCACAGCTCTCCCCTTTCTGTGTTTGTTAGCGTGTTTATAAATGTGCTTGTTCAAGAGTGGGAAGGGGGGAGGTCCAGTGACATAAATAACACATTCCTTCAACAACAAAAAACATGAAATTCTTGTTTATATGTTAAGTGAAAGCTGTGCAGGAGAGAGATTAAAAGAAGGAAAGGAAATTAAAAAGTTGAAGGCAGACAGGAAGAGCTAGTGTGCATAGCCAAGTTATGCCAGGACAGTGATTCAGCAAGATATGAATAATGACCAATGAATAATTTATATTAGCTGTGTGTACCATCAGCAGTAATATATACCAGCAATAATGTAGAGTGTAATATATATTAGCCACATATGTCAGTGGCATCACATTATTCATGAAAAAGGGTGCTCTGCCACGAATTGCTCTTTATAAAACAGACAACATTCTCGC
Organism: Heterochromis multidens; assembly: GCA_015108495.1. Taxonomy (NCBI): domain Eukaryota; kingdom Metazoa; phylum Chordata; class Actinopteri; order Cichliformes; family Cichlidae; genus Heterochromis; species Heterochromis multidens. The sequence goes on along the minus strand of VUQS01067589.1, from coordinate 21,144 downwards.
TCCAGTCTGACAGCAGGTCTGAGAAGGGGGAAGGGGAGTAGATGAAAGATGAGAATAGGAGCAGAAGCAGGATCAAAATGCCACATTTCTAATAAATACTTGCTTATTTGAGCTTTGGTATTATTTCTGCCAGCAACAGTAACACTGAGTTTAGCAAGTCAATTACCAAGAACAGGCAAATCTGTGACATTTGTAAAAAGAGGACTAACTGAGCTATGCACACAAGCAGTCTAATGAACACAAAGGTTTTAGTGTACTACATCTAATTTCTTCTGTGCTCTCTCATTGGTTTAAAACCTGCTGTAATTAGTACTAAATAACAGAAATAAAATATGAGGATTTTGCTAAACAGAACTGCAGAACAGACTTCTTAAATGAGCTGATAGTACAGTTAACAATACTGTTCAAAAAAAGTTGAGAAAACAGAAATCAAAATATCAAGGCAACACGATTCACTAGATTTTTGAATTTTCTCACCTTGTGACTGTTGTTGATGACTTTGCTTTACAAGAGTTCTGGCAACTTGAATTTTGTTGTTCACCTCATTACAATGAGGTGGGTAACAATAATATTCATGCTTCAGTGGCATGTATTTCTACCTTCTAAGCTTTGTCTTTCCAACTTTCATCTGCTTCCTTACTTCCCATGGCAAATTGATCTGCACATTTGGTTTGGCAAATATGTGACATGTAGCCAACTTTCAGCTGTGCCCTCTTCATTTCCTTTATTCACCTTTAATTAGTTACAATGCAGACAACATAAATATCCTTGAAAGGTTGATGTATTTCGATAGTGTAAGGGTTAACCTAACACACAAAAGGTCCCCAGTTTGCAACTAGGAGGAAACACAACCCCAGCGTCATGATAGGGGATTGCAAGCAAGTGTGCTAGTTCCAGATTTTATGTTATCCTTACAGGAATATTGTAATTAGGTGAACAAAAAAATCCAAGTTTTTTTACAGTGCACACAGCAAGATTTACTACTTGAGATTATTGGAATGCACAATGCTCCAAAAGGCACCAGCAAAAACTGGGTAGAGAGCCTAATCAGTGACTTAAATTATTGGAAAGGCCACCTATGTTGGCACCTACCTGTCAGTCAGAGGCCCCACTCCTGAAAACCTTAACAACTTTTAAGTTTTAATACCTAATTTGCTCAATTTAAAATAAATTTTAATATAGAGTTCTATGGGGATTTACTTGCTTTTGGAGTCAGTCTTTGGCTTGCTCTTGCAGGAAGTGCAGTTCATTGCACTTCACGCTTGACCCTCACTCTTTCACTCACACAGGTTGCTGCTTGAGTAAACTCTGATTAGGTAATTGACTTCTAAAAATGTCAGCAGTGGTGCAACAATAAAGGTACTATTATAAATAAGATAATTTGCGACTTCAGCTATTGGAATACTTCCCAAACTGTAGTAAGTTGGAGTTGTCCTTTTTTAGGAATTTGTTCATTAAGTCATCCAGCCTGAAGTTAGCTGGGTGATATTACTTTTAACCAAGTGCTTACTCTCCTATTCTATCTATTTTGTAGTGATAAACTTTAAACAGGTGTACATTTCTGAGAATTGACCCTTAACTGCTTTACATATATTTTTTTCCCCCAAATTTACTTTATTGATCCAACCACTGAGTCTACAAAGACATATGGTCCACAGCCAGATGATATTAAAATAATATTTGACATTGAGCTCTGATCCCACACAGGAGGCACCAGTTATAAAACAGAAACACATTCACACAAGCACACGCACTTAGATGTAATTGTACAAACACAGACTCATACTCACACTCAGACTTGAACCCAGTGACTGTTTGTGCAGCAGTGTATTGACATAAGCCTTGACTCTCTTGTCAAATCATGTAGAGCAGATCTCTGTCTGATGCTCATTTGCTCTTCTTTCAATTGATTAGCCATGTCTTCCTTGGTAGATTAGCCTCAAAGATCTAAGCCAGTCAAATATGGTTTGCATGATTTTTGTATGTTATGAAATATAATCAAAAAAACACATTTAAGCAGACTAGTTCCATATATTTTAACAATATTGATTCATAGATGTCTCTGAATTATGGTGTGTGTGGGCAGTATCACCCTATGCTGTCATCTTCTTGATGTTTTTGAGACACCTTTGATAAATGAGAGAAAAGCTAATTAAACAACCTTTATGTAAATGTATTCATGAACATCTGAACTTAGCTTGCATCATTCCAGGGCTCATAAATAAATTTCCTTCTCATATATTTTTATAAGCCAGTGTGCCTACAGACAAAAAGGGGGGTGGGGGAGTCAGGTGGTGAAGAAAAGAAAACTATAGTAAAATTCTTAGTAGTTGTTGAGAGTTTAGAAGGAGGGAATTGAATATGTGTTCCAAATTGATGTTTAATTAAGGAGCTTGTTCACATCATTAGTCTGTCTGTCAGCTGTGGTGCCATCAATCACAGCATGTGGAAAATCTGTCCAGCACACTGGTCTATGAAGCCATCCATCAAAGCATTTAGCCAGTCGGCATTCTTGCATTAGTCTCACCTCACTGCCTTCATGTATTGCTTTGTGTTTGTATTAGACAAGGCACTCGCTTCACTAGCAAGGCAGTGAAACATGCATTTCAGGGGTTTTGCTGACATCAAGCTCACTGTGGCGTCCCCAAGTGTTTTTTTTTTTTTACTTCAAATCATGAAAATAGTAGGATTACAGATACAGCATTTACATGTTATAATTTTAATCCTTCTCAACCTGTGTAAAGCAGGATTTTAATTTTAAATTAAGCAGATGTTTTAATATTTATTACAATTCTGAATATTATGGACAATCACACACATAGTGGTGAAGACGTCCAAAAAAACAGACTTGAAAAATGGCTGCCAATATAGCCAGTAGCTGCCTAGATGTCAGCCATTTCATAATGTGATTAGTTATATTACTTTTTTGTTGTTAAATTATGACAGCTTCACTATACAGCTAAAAGTTAATTTTACAACTGCCTTTTACTTTTCTCTAAGGCTTCAGTCACGCAGGGCTGGAGACTAGTTGGCAATCCCTTGGAAAACAAAGATAAGTAAGGAAACATTATATTCCCTGACCAGTCGGTGAGTGGTTGCTGGGGATTGCTGGCTGTCTGTGAAATCGATTGCTAATGCACCAGTCATGTAGACCAAGAGATCATTCAGTCAGTGACACTCCTGGCAACCATATTTAGATCACAAGAGAAAAATGTGTATTCCCCAACCAGTTGGCTAGTGGTTGGTAGGTGAAAATTGGTCTCAAAGTGGTGTACAGTGCTGCACTAAAAACCTCCATGCAATTATTTTGGTCAGTAGCAGGTTGCTGTGATCACCCATAGTTTGCACGGAAGGCGTCGATATGTCTGCAAACATTTTCCAGCTGCTTGCCAAACAGTAGTGAACCTGTGGAAAAGTGTGATGCAATGAACACATCTCAAAAGGCCCAATTTTTGCTTTGAAGGTGAACAATGTCTGTTTGCAGTTTGTGTCGCACTTTTTACAGTTTCACTACCATTCGGCAAGCAGTTGATGAGTGTTTGCAGACAAGTCGGCATCTCCCATGCAAACTACAGGGGACAAATGCAACCTGCTAGTGACCAAAGCAATTATTAGGAGGTTTTTGGTGCAGCACCCTCTTTGTGACTGACTTCACCTAGCAACTGCCAACAACCACTCACCAGCCAGTCGGGGAATACACATTTTTTTTTACCTAGTGATTACCTAGTGAACCTAGATTGCCAAGGATCACCAACCGGTCTCTAAGCCTGTTATTATGTTAACATCTATTACACAAGAGACGCTAAAGTCCTTCAAATCAGCATTAGCCTCACTATGCTGCAAAAAAAACCTTTTTTTATTTGTAAGCTTTTTACTTTGACTCCTAAGGATATAGATATATATTTTGTTGATTCTGTTACTTATGCAAGTCACAGTACCACGACCTCTGCATTGATTTTGAAGTGTCAAGTTAAAGATGTGTTTGGGGAGGTCTGTTTATAAAGCAGTATCAATTTAAAAAAAAAAATGAAAATGATGAAAAATATCACCACAACTTAATCTTCAAAGGCGTCTTTAAAGTGCAGGGTCTTGACTGTAAAACTCTTTTCCTTTTGTAGTCTAGAGACTTTAAAGTCTACATTTTTATGCTAGCATTCAATTTGTAATAGCAGGTGTCAAGATCGACAAATAGCAGATTATCTCAGTTTCAAACAAAACTTTCATCATAAAATCAGTTTTTGAACATGTTTTTTTTCCGTGCCATGCCTGTGGCTTTTATTAAACAGAATCAAGATGAGTAATGAATTTGTACAGATCTCGAATCAGATCACAGCGGTCGGCCTGAGTGCCTATGTAACAAGAACAAATAATCAACCACGAAATATGAAAATGACTTGGAGGCAGATATGGAGATGATTGCATGCTCATGCAGTTTTTTTTTTTTTTTGGTTTGCAGATCTTGGATGAGACATGAAAGTTACTTTTCATCTGTACTTTTGCCTCTGAGTTTTCAGTGCAAATCCTCATTTACCAAGCCGCCAACCAACCAAGTTGCCTGTGGTCTCCGATGTCATTAACAGTGAGCAGAAAGACTGAATTTCATTTAGCAGCTGCTGGGTGCAAAATGGAATAAAGTGTGCAAATCTACGTCAACAAGCAAGCATTTTGTCCAGTCATCACTTTCTCTGCCTCCACTTCACCGTTATTGTTGTTTATGTCTTCCAAATTTTTGTTCTCCTGTTTCCACACCAGATACATAAACAAGACTCCACTACATTAAATATTGAATATCGTAATTAGGTCTTAAAGCCTCAGCTAAAGCTCAATTTTTGCTTTTGCACCTGCTCACATAATGTGCAGAGACTAAATGAGTGGATTTCATACATATCACACGCTGTTTCTGGCTGTAGACAATGGGCAGACAGATCCAATAAAAGCTGTATTGTATTGTACTCTTCACACACTCAGACGCACACACACCCTTTGCTCTGGTTTCAACACCTGACGCAATGCCAGGAAACAGACACGGTAGTGTTTTCCCAGTTAGCACTACTCATAACAGCAACAGTCATTTAACTGTCTCAAGGCACGATTGCATTTTCTTGCGATATACTGATTAATGATGCATCGTGTCATTTCACATCTCATAAGAACAGCAGAGAGAAATTCTCATTATTACATGGCATGTTGATCTATGGCTCAAAGTACAATACTTTCATTACTACTTTCCTCTGAATGAGAATTTGCTCAAATGCTGAATGCAAACAACTGCGAGCATGTAACAATGCATCAAAAGGAGATGCTTTATTGTTCAGAAAGACATAAAATACAAGTTATATGCAATGAGGCCACAAATGTAGAGACAAAAAAATGACAGCATTCAGCAGTCTTGTATTTAATTTTTAAAAAGGCCAAAGCTTCTAAAAACATGCCTCTATTTATATCTATATTATGAAACCACTTTAAAAGACTCTTTGCCCTATTTGCCCTCTTCAGGTGTCTTTCTTCTCTCTTGCAATGGGTCACTGACCACAGTTTGTTTTTCTAAGAACTACAAACTACACTATTGACACCTTCACAGACTAAAGTGTTTCTAAAAAGATGTGCTTTGGGGGCACTACTGCCAGACGTGTTATTTAAAGGTATGTTACTGTGAAAGGGCTTACTAATTAATGTCTTGTTTAGCTTTGTTTGTAGACTATTAGCATAATTAGATCTGTAATTATGGGGGAGTGTTAGACAGCTCAAGGTACTTTTGTTGACTTGGGAAACTATATTTCAGAATGCACTTTTCTAATAAACACACAGGTTTCTAAATTTTTTTCCCACAGCTGACCGGCTCTAATATTGCTTGACTCTATTCTTTCTTTATTACATTCCTGAGCATGCATACATGTTGCTGTTCATGTGCTCGCAAACCATGTTAATGAGTGATTCCGCTTTTCAACACACCAGTGAGTTTCATGGACTGAATAAAGCATAGCATTTCTGTGAGTATTTCCTATGCTTAAAGTTTTGCTGCACTATGGCTGAACATCTTCACCTTTCTGGACTCCTTGCTGGCTGAGGAAGTGTTAGGAAGTGTTAAATGACCCTAAAAATTTAAAATGTGCAGTATAGAGAGTGAATATCCTAAAAAAAAACCATTAATACAATGATTATCAAAATTTGTACCACTAGATGAGAATGACCAGTGGTGGAGGAAACAATAGACATGGACAGAGTTGTTTTCTAGGTTAACAGGGTGCCAAATTCAGCACTATGTAAAGGTGATATGGTAACAGTCTTGTGTAACATAATACAGAGATCAGACGTCACATAAAACTTCTAACAACTTGTTTGGAGTAAATAAAAGAATTTGAATCTGAAGGAACAGTCAAATATTCAATACTTAACCCACACAAAGCACTTACAACACTATATGGACCATATTGAGCCAAACCTCTTAATCTTTGAATTCAGGTGTTTTCAGTTCCATTACCACAGATGTATAAAATCAAGCACCTAGTCATGCAGTCTGCCTTTACAAATATTTGGGAAAGATTGGGTCTTTCTGAAGATCTCAATTTCTTCCCTCCTAGATATTTAATGATTAACTGTAAATGGCATTATTGCAAAGTGGAAGTGTTTAGGAGCCATAGCAACTCAGCTATGAAATGGCAGACCAAGTAAAGTTACAAAGCGTGTTCGCTGAGTACTGAGGCACATAGTGTGTAAAAAAAAAAAAAAAAAAACGCCAACGCTCTGCTGACTGAATAACTGCAGAGTTCCAGACTTCCTCTGCTATTAACACCAGTACAAAAGCTGTACACCACGCGCTTCTCATAGCATGGGTTTCCATGGCCAAGGAGCTCCTGTAGGTGTAATGTGTAGATGGTCCATATAGTGTATGTCAGCCTATAGTTTAAATGGTACACCAGTTTTAACTGGTGCTATGCATGGATTAAAATGCTGGAACATAAGTACTAACTTCCAAGATTTCTGTGTAATGTTAAATCAACTTTCATTGTATTCTGTTCTAGGTGCCTTGAGATTGGTTACAAGAACAGTAAATTGACTCCCAGTTGGATCCATCAGATCAGTTAACCAGTCAGTTAGATACTTTTGTTTCACCTTGCTGCACTTTTCTATTGGTTTTTGTTTTCACAGAGATCACAGTCAGTTGAATGTAGTGCACCTCACCCTGCTGCACACAAGGATTCAAGTGAGCTTAGTAGCATCAGTCACATTACAGAGGCTGTTACCAGAGTAACCTCGGGGCAAGACTAGACTTTAAAAGCTCTAAAAAAACTTTTGGGTCTCAGTAGTATAGTTTGATGCATAGTAGCCTGACACCAATCAAATGTGATTTGTAAATATGTTTTTAGCGAAAAGACAGCAGCAATAACACCAAATAATTCTCAAAATCAAAGGGATATCTGTGTGCAAGAAAAAAGTTTGTATTTTTGTAACTATTTTGACCCACACTGGCTCTGGGGAGGCCAATCCATGACTGATAGTGTTCCATTGTGTGTGTTTCTATCCAGTTATGGTTTTACTGTACTGGCAGTGTGTTTGGGATCATTGTCATGCTGAAAAATGAAGCCGTTGTCAGATGGTTTCTAGATGGTATTGCATGGTGGATCAAAACCTGAAGATATTTTTGTGCTCATCATTCCATCCATTTTGACAAAATCTCCAACACCACTGGCTGAAATGCGGTCCCAAACCATGACAGAGCCTCCACAGTGCACAGGCATATCTCAGCCTTTTCTCCCTGTTTCCCTTCCTTAAAAATGGCCTCTTGAAAGCCACCCTTCCACTGAGACCATTTCTGATGAGGCTTTGGTGAACAGTAGATGGATCTCCTGAAGAACCAGATGCATCTCTCAGGTCGTGTGTCAGATTGTTGCTGGATTGTTTCTTACTTCTTAAGGACATGACTTTCAGATACTGTTCACCTGCTGTAGATAGTTTTTGCAACAGGCTGCAACAGGCCTAAAGATACAATTTAAAAATGGTTCTTTGTTAATTGTAGACACAACACTGGTTTATCCCTTGAGTTTGGTGCCTTTTTTATGCTTGATTCATAGGTCAATGTTAAGAGGTGTTAAGTGTTAAAATATATTCCTCTAAAAATGGTCAGGTACAAGGACTGGATTGAAAATGAGTGAAAAAGCAGCCAATGTCCAAAGAAAAATGTTGACAAACCTTCAGAAAGCCTGGAGAACTATTGCTCAAGACCACTCTAAAAATTACAAGAAACTCAGACTCTTTGGAAGCAAAATATAAAGAAATGAGTGGTGACTCAGGACTATTGCTCAGTACTGTAGCTCTAGCTGTGAGATTTAAAAACTGGGCTTGTGGCCAGAATTTGAGATGCTAATGAGAAAAGCTCTCTTCTCTTTCAGTGACTACTGAGCTGTGAATGTGTGTATTTATGAATGTTGAGCAGGTTGTTGGCCAAAAGGTGAATGCTTTTGTGGATAAATAAAGGTTATGTGATTTGTGCAGCTGGTTTTCTAATGAAATGTCAAATTAAGGGCAGTAATACACATAACTGCATATCTGCCAGCTCTGAGCAACAAGTGTTGTTTTCATGCCTCGTGAAAGGAAATAACTCAGTGGGTTTTTATTCCCAGTTTCAGTCTGGTGCCTCAGGCAGGAAGTTGTCCCAATATGCATTTTTCTCAAACCAGGTGGATCATCATCGTATATGTACACACAAAATCAATATTGTGCGTCCTGAAAGCACCCTCCTTCAGCCAGCAATCTACAGTCACAAAATAAATAGCCACAGGTTTGAATAGTTGGATAGGCTGGAATGAGTTGCACTTTGGCTCAGCATGAGGGAGAGTGTCCAAGCAGGCAACAGAACACAGTGTGCTACAGAAAAAAAAGTATTATGTTAGCCCCCTGTGCAGGATCAAAACAGAACAGAGAAAAATTGAAATTTGATCAAAGAGGTTACAGTTGACAGATAGAGAGTTGTACTTTCTCCTGAATACTCTACCCTTTGTTCTCTGTCTCTCTCCCCGTCACACACATATGTACACATTACAGTGCTCCTCTGTCTACTATGCAGGTGCTGAGAATTCCACTCTTAGGCCAACATTGTGATCAGCTGCATGGCTGGACCACAAAGGCCTGGAGAAAATGCTAACTAACTTCCTGCTGGGGTTCTTACGCATCACCACAGGCACCAACAAACACACGAATAAGGACATGCATACAAAGCACCCTACAGCCTTCCATAACTGTGGATTGGATTTCATTCTAGGGACCCCATTAATTCCTTATGGATGCTCATATTGATTCTGGGTGCCTCTGGTCTTGTTAATTCAGCTCAGCCCAGATGGGTTTTGATTCGGTTTGTGTTGCCTGAAGGTGACTGCAGCTCTTTTAAAGAAAAGAAAAAAAAGTGTGAATGTAGCCAAGATAGATGCAGTAGAGTTAGTAACCAGACAGAGGAGTAGGACAGAAAGAGAGAATATAAGAGAATGTGGTAGAAGTGAGAGATAAGGACAGAGAAACAAGAACAAAGAATATATCACATAAAGTCAGATATCGTACGAAAAAGGAAGATAATGAACGTAGGATGTTATGTGGTTCCACTCTTTGAACTTTTTGATGAAAAACAGAGAAAATGAATGTTACACTCAATTACTGATTTTCATCTTAATGCATCAAGGAGGTTTTCACTCTGTTCTTTTTTCATTAGCTCATTATGCTAATGAGTCATTACATAAAATCTGCTAAAAAAAATTGCAGTTGGAGACCATTTGCATGCTTTTGAGCATGAGCACATATTTATGTCAGGACAGGGATTGTATCCATGCATGTATTCTGTACATGCATGAAAGCATAAAGGCCAAATTTAAGTATTTAAATATTCATCAGCAGTTGATGAACTTAAAAATTAATCTGCAGTAATTAATAAAGCTGCAGCAGTAAGATAAGCTCAGAAAGAGGATCTAAATGGTAGTATACAATGACTAATAACTATATGAAGCCAAAAGTAGAGAATACAAGTGAATTAAACATGTCAAGCCTCAACACGTGGTTGTGCGACTAGCCAGAAAGAGGATAAAGTGTATTTTGTCCCCACCAGACACATTCTTGCCTTTCCTGTATACACAGAAATGCCATTATCAGTGGTTCAGAAGATGTAAAGAAGGAACATGTTGTTCTTTCCTTGCTACCAGGGCGAGAATGGACTGAGAGGAGTTATTTGTCATTGTCACGCTGAGTGCCCCCGCTGCCTGTCTACTGGTCAACCTGTCTTGCACAAAGATTTCATCTCTCATTTCATCTCTCTTCATTCCTTTAAAGTTTTTCTTCATCTAAACCCACTTTTTTGTTTTATTTCTTACCTGTTGTCTTTCCTTCATCTCTTTCTTCAGTCCTCCCCGAGCCAAATGCTACCCACTTTCCTCTACGTGCTTTGGTGCCATTATTGTAGATCTTCTTTCCTCTGTATTACACACATCTATTTTTCTGTCACCGCTTTACTATTGACCGGGCTTTTTTTTTGTATGGTGTACATTGAATATAATACTAGAACATAAATGGGCTGTGTAACAGACAAAGAACAAACAAAACCAAAACCTGTGACAAATGGTGATGGCCTGGCACTGTGAAGCAGACAGTAGGTACCCGACTGGCTATACAGGTCAGGTGCCAGGCTTCCCTCCAGGCGGACCAGGCTTGAAGCTAAGAATGCAGAATGATTATCATAAAGCTATTTTAGGTCATAAAAAAAGTTCCACATTTACCCAAAGCATCAAATACCACTCACCACACAGCCATGGCATCTCATACCTGAAGCATATGATTAATTGTTTCAATTCATGTGGGGTGATGGATGATATATGACCTAAAGAAAATCTACTTTTCATATGCTGTAACTTTATATCCTTGTACACAGATGTCTCACTATTAGTGTATGTTTGCATGAATGGATTTCCCTACTTTGATTGTGACCTAAAATTAGTCCCATGTGAATTAATTTCCTTTATCTTCCTCCTCATGTTCTTTGTTTCCCTTTTAATTACTTATTTTCTTCTTCTGGTTCAGGTTTAGAAAAAGTTGGCCGTGATTCCAGTTATGAACAAGAGGGAAAGGTTCAATTTGTGATGGATGCAGTGTATGCCATGGCCCACGCTCTGCACCGCATGCACCGGGAGCTCTGCTATGGATACCCAGGCCTCTGTCCACGCATGGCCAACAACATTGATGGTAAAGAGCTACTCAACCACATCCGTGCTGTCAACTTCAATGGTGAGTTTTACCCTTGGTTGAAATCTATAGAATCCAGCATAATACTGTTTTTTTTTTTTCAAAGATTGTCCTGTGCTCTTTAACAGGTACATATGCCTTTTAAAGCACTCTTATAGTAAAGACAATGTGAAAAATGTACATGCTGATCAAAGCATTCATGAACATATAAACAATATGCTGTAGATTTTGCTAACCCCCAGTAATACTCATTATTGCAATACACATAATTTTTATTTTGCACAAATAACATAAATACCCCTCAGACATTTAAACCCTTCTCATCATTCCAGGATTCATGTTTTGTCTCTTCTTCCCTTTGTTTTATAGCTGGCATCAGTCCTTCCAGACAGAGCATAGGGCTGAAAGAACTTGTCTAAGATGTACTGCTGTTTTTTGGTGGATTGTAAGCATTATATATATATTATCCTAGAAATCTTTACTTGTGAAGTACTTTGGTTAAGTTCTATAAATATAAATATATTTATATAAATATAAATACAATTTTAATTGACATTGTTGTTCTTTATATAGGCAGGTCTTCAGGAACAGAGAAAAAATACATCTCTGGGCAAAATAAAATCAGTAAAATAGCAGTTTTGTTACTTCCTTTTTCATCTAGAATTTCTGAGTTGAATCTAGAAAAGGGCCTCTTTAGCAGTGTAATATGAACTCCCGTCTCCTGGTCAAAGTGCTTGTGTGTTTATGCACCTTCACCCGACCTGTCCCATAGCACAGATTTCTCAAAAGTGGAAATTCTTGTACCTGTCATTTTAGTAATGCTTACACCGGTCATATTAGATGTGATTGATGTGATGTTGAATGACTTTCTTTTCAGATTGTTTTTTTTTATATATATCAGCCAGTTAAAGCTGTTAAACGCTCATGTTAAAATACATATTTCCATGTTTTACGTATACTTTCTATTTAATTGTCTCCGATGCCTCTACTTTGTCTGCATTGTGTTGTGGCCATGCACATCTTGCTACAGTGGTTTTGGAGAGATAGCTTGCACATGGGTGCTTGCTTGTCCATGGCTGCCCTTTCTAAAGTGACAATAGTCTACAGCCCTGAGGGGTTTACTATGAAGTGAGATTAATTGATTAGTGAGGTATGTTGAGCTTAAAGCTGGAGTTTTCAGTGTCACAACAGTGGCTCAGTTTGGGCTGTCTTTGTACCTCGCTGGATCACGATGGTAACTTATGCTGAACACAGAACCTGGTTGGGAGCAGGTTATGTTCAGAGTTTCAGTTTAAAATCATCTGAAAGCCCTGTATTGTCACTATTTTTTTCATTTTTAATCTGTTTTAAGTGCTATATATAGATTCTCTGCTGTAGAAATATGTCTTATATATGCAACCTATTTAGTTATATCTTACTAAAACCACTAAATGACACCCAACACTATAGTTACAGCAGCATACACTGTATGCATCGCATTGTCACAGTAATTTGGATACATTCAGTTGGTGCAGAAAATGTATGAATGTTATATATTAGGACCTAATCTATCTCTTTTACACTGCTGAAGTTGCAGCTAATAGTGCACAGATTAGACATTGATTATTACAATTGTAGGCTATTTATTAATGATAATATTCAGTAAATAAAAAATTCACTCGCATCTGGCAAGGCTGTGGGAGAGTGTCATACCTGAACACACCAAGTAACCTTTAGTGTTTAAATGCATCAAGGATAAAGTGGTAGAATAATAATGTGCAGTTGTCAAGGTAGGAATAGACAACAGCACTGAGCGCACACTGAGCTATAAAATAATATTTTAATGATGATCATGAATTCAGCTTTAAAGAACACTTATGAAATCTCATGTTTACAATTTTCTGCAACATTGTGTTATTTGCAGCACCAGATTTGCATGTTATATATGTTATATTTACTATAATTGTTATGGGTCTCTATCACCTGTTCTTCTGATAACATCTCTGATTGGAGTAGGTGGTGCTCAATTGATTGATATTTGTGTGGAAGAAGAGTCAAATGACGTGCCAAACACCCACTTTTGTGCGAGCATGTTTATTTCCTGAAGCTGAAAGCCTGAATTAACAAAGGAATTTGATAACCACCATCTTGATGTCTGTTATCTGCAGCTGCGGTTTCAGCTTTTGTCAAGCCAGCTAACACAAAGAAAGCCTGGCTATGCTGAGCTTACTTCATAGAATACCCTTCTGATATGTTTTTAAACACCTGTTTGTTTTGCAGTGGCACTGGTGTAACCTTTGGAACAAACTAAATCTCACTAGTCATTAATAAAATTAGTGTCAGAATGAACTTAGTCTAGTGGTTTGGAGCCCAGTGTAACAGCAAGATTAGCAGCAAGTCTGACTTTCTGAGGTTCATATTGAAACACAAACAAGACTGCAGTATTTACAACAAGTATCTACCAAATTCTTTTGTTCTAGAATTGTTTACTTGATACGTTATAGCAATCCCTCAAGTCAGCATCAGGTTTTAAATTCTGGGTTAATCCTGTTGCATAAACATTTGTACAGTTTCAAGCTTTAATAAATTGTAGATGCTTTACAGTCTTTTTCCCGAGTTTATCCACCTTGACTCAACAAATGCAATTCATATTTTAACAGTGCTGAACAAAACCTCTAATTTGTCCAATCCTTATCATAGAACATGTCACGTTGAGTCTCACGTCTAAAATTAGATTCAGTTTCTGTTTTCCCAAAACATGTAATCTTCTTATGTTTTGCTTTTTTGCAAATAGTGATTTGGCCTTGTATCACTTTGTACTGCTCAGTCATTTCCCTCCTCTCTCTGCGTGACTTCCTCAAGTGTTGACAAATTTTAAGTGGATAAAAAAACATTTGCTCATTTCAAAGTAGCATCAGACACCTCATTTAAATATTCTATTATTAATCTTCTTTCCCACCCGACGCGCCTGTACCTGCTTTTCTGTCAGCCTATTCATTTCCTGTGTTCCCTCGTCCACTATTGTGTGGAATACATAATGTCTGACGAGTTAGTGTAGGAAAGCAAGAAGCAGAGAAAACTGGTTGCATTGTGAGGTGTACAAGAAAGCTTGTCTGATTTAGAGGAATGATTAAAATTGCATGAATATGTCTGTGTAGGAATGTCCAAAATATGTATCAGTGTTTGTTACTTCCTGCACTATCGGTGTCTCTCATTGCTAAAAGTGTCAGAAATAAATTCACAGGCAGGCAATGATTGCTCTTTCATACAGCAGCAGCAGATTTGTGCTCAAGTGAGTTTCTCAGTTATTGTTGGCCTGGAGGGTAGAGAAATCCTCCATAACTACAAGGTCGCAAACTTTATCCCCAGATGAATCACCGAATCCTTCTCGCTTAGTGAAAGTTGCCCTAGACAGAATGAGCTGTAAGTGATCCTGACCAGACTTTGAGACAGAATTAAAAAAAAAAAATTAGATAAGATGGAACTAAAATGATATGGGAATACAAGTTTGGTATTAGAGCTATTAAATCCTTTTATTAGCCTCTGACACTGTCTGTAGATGGCACTACAGAAAGTCATTGATAAGAGTGGCAATTACAATAAATTATAATTTAATGAATATACAGCTGCACTTTTCTTTTAATGTCACATGCTGTATCCATAAATGTAAGAACTCCATAAATGTTACAATTTACTGACGAAATAGACAAATACTTAAACTAAACACAGGCTGTAAATAACTAATAGTTCACTCCACACGCAATACTACCCTCTAGTATTTTGAAAGTAAAAGAAAATGTGAAGGAGGAATATAGAAAGAATGCACTTGACTACATCATGTTGGCAAATGTATCAAAAGAATTTGGAAAACTTGAATTGGTTCATGGTCTGAATATTTCTGAATGTGGAGATCTACTGGGATTTTCCACAACCATCTCTGGGGTTTATAGAGAATGGCCCGAAAAAAATGCCTTGTTGATGTCAGAGGTCAGAGGAGAATGCCCACACTGCTTTGAGCTGATAGGACGGCAACAGTGACTCAAATAGCCACTCGTTACAACTAAGGCATGTAGAAGAGCACCTGTGAGTGCACAACACGTCGAGCCTTGAAGCAGATGGGCTACAGCAGCAGAAGACCATACCGAGTGCTACTTTTGTCAGCTAAGAATAAGAAATTGGGGCTAAATTTTGCATGGGCTCACCAAGATTGGACATTGGAAGATTGGAAAAATATTGCCTGGTCTGATGAGTCTCTGCTGCGACATTTGGATGGTAGGGTCAGAATTTGGTATAAACAAGATGAAAGAATGGATCCATCCTGCCTTGTATCAGTGGTTCAGGCTGCTGGAGGTATTGTAAGGGTGTGGGGGATATTTTCTTGGCACACTTTAGGCCCCTTAGTACCAACTGAGCATTGTCTAAACATCACAGCCTACCTGAGTATCGTTGCTGACCATGTCCATTCCTTTATGACCACAGTGTACCCTTCTGATCTTCTGATGTCTGCTTCCACCAGGATAACGCACCATATCACAAAGCTCAAATCATCTCAAACTGGTTTCTACAAGATGACAGTGATTTCACTGCACTCAAATAACCTCCACAGTCACCAGATCTCAATCAAATAGAGCACCTTTGGGATGTGGTGGATTCGCATAATGGATGTGCAGCCAACAAATCTGCAGCAACTGTGTGATGTAATCATGTCAATATGGATCAAAATCTCTGAGGTATGTTTCCAGCACCTTGTATGCCAAGAAGAATTAAGCCAGTTGTAAAGGCAAAAAGGGGTCCAACCCAATACTAGCAAGGTATACCTAATAAAATGTCTGATGAGTGTATATTTGTAAATGTATCTAATTTTCTGAATAATGGTGCAGAAGTTAAACTTTACTAACACACACACACACAGAGGACTCAGTGTAAAAGAGTTGTTAGACTCATTCACTCACTCGCCTCGACTAAACTTGAACCTTGACATCTACCTGACATTTGACTATAAAAAATGATTTAAAATCCATTGTGGTGGTGTATAGAGGTAAAATGAAAAAAAAATGTTAAGGATATAACTGTATATTATTTTTTTTCTAATTAACATCATCAAAGTTCAGATGTAATATTTCCTTCTGAGAAACCTAGACCTGGACACTTTTTTTGTTGTTTTCCTATTATAAAAGCTCGAGTTAGCTTTTTACAAAGCTGATGAGTTTTGTTTTCTGGGTGGTTGTGTGTAGTAAATGCATCTGCTGGGGTTGTTCATATCTGGTCAGATGCCTTGAAGAAATGAAGCTTCTGCTGGCTAATTTGTGTGTATTTATGTGTGAACACATGGGTATATTTGTGTTTTCCAATTAAAAGCAGTTTTATTATAAATGTGGTTAGGGTCAACATTACACTGATAAAACTTAAGAAGAAATGTGGGAAAGGATTAAAGGCCTGCGTGTGTGTCTGTGTGTGTTTATTGCACACTAAGGACATGGTGGAGAATAAGCTAGAGGTGATGGAGCGTGGATTCTCTTTCTTGTTGCTCTCTATGGATCCATATCAATTTGCCTTTTGAGCAGCTACATGAGAAAATGAGAAAGAATGAGCTGCTTTTTGACCAATTGAAAACCAGTTTGGTTGTTGTTCGCCCACCAGTTTTGTTCTGGAACCACAGAATCAATGTAGAAAACTAATGCAATTTAACTGCAGCACCAAGCCAACTCTTCAGCAACCTCTGCAAACAAGTTGCTTCTCTGAGTATAGCCTTAACAGTTCTTCTGAATTTCAGCAGACATCCATATTAACACTAAAAGTCGAGTTTTTTTTTTCAATGGCCAGACAACAAACTTCTCTATTTTGCTTGCTTTTTCTCATGGGTTCAGTACATGTCCACTCATGATGTTGATGATCCCAGGCGTGTTTTTTTTTTTAATCTTGTTTTCATACCTTTCTGACCTTTCACTGGGGTATATGGTATATTATGGTGTATTATGGATTTTGTTTAAAAACAAAACAAAAACACAGAAGTGAAAGCTGGGGTGGTACTTATATAGTGCTTTTCTACTCAATTTGAGCACTCTTACAGTACAACAAGCCTCAGTCACCCATTCAAACAAGTGCCTTTTTTTTTTTCTTTACTATGCTTAAGCACTTTTAACCTAATGTTTACACAATGGATGCATCAGGGGCAACTTAGGGTTCAGTATCTTGCCCAAGGATACTTCAACATGCATGTTGGAGGAGCCAGGGCTTGAGCCACCAACCTTCCGATTAGTAGACAACCCACTCTACTGCCTGAGCCACAGCTGCCCAGGCACACCCACAGCATGCATTAGGATTTCCACCAATGAATGTTAATGACTTTAAACTGTTTTTACATTCAGTGTTTCGGCGATATCCATTGATTTATATGCACTAATTACTGTAGCCGTAATCATTCAAGGGAACAAGGTTAACCGTGATAACAATGCTCCCTACAATGCTTTTTCTTCATGCTGGAAGTTAAACACACTGTGTCTGTGTCTCTCTCTTCTCCCATCAGTAACAGAGTGCCTAAACATAAGAAGTACTGAGAGCTGCACGTATGCACGTAATCTGTCTGCTTCACACAGGATGCATTATGGCAGCTGGAGTGCTATGTTAACTGATAAATTTTATATATATGGTTGCCTAGTCTAAACAGTGTCTTATGCTATTGTCACTGGGCATTGTGGCAGAAACCAAAATGCCAAAATGTTTTCTTTTATAGATTCTTGCTGTAAGAGCCTGTTGAAAGACACTTGTAGCCGCAGCAGATACAGACAGATGAGTCGGTTAAAGAGTTAATGGTGGTGGTTAATGGTGGCAGTTGAACAAAATTATGTTTCTATTAAAATGCTTTTGTATTTTGAGAAGAGGTCACCTCAGGATGCAGTTATACCGTATATAGCAGTATTTTTACATTGCTTATCTGTATCACCTATAATAAACCCATAATAGTATTTAAAATCATACCATCAGGATTTCTAAACATCCTAGTATTCTCTAACATGATATTGGCCAGGTTAGTTCCAAGCGAACTTAACTTAGCAAGATTGTTCATGTTGTGCGTTTATAGTGTAGTGGTTTACACATTTACCTTACAAAGGAAAGAATCCTGGTTCCATCCCAGGAAGAGACATAAATCCCTTTGGGTCTGTGTCAGGAAGGGTATGTGGTGTAAAAAATCAAATCTGACAAATCAAACATGGATCTGTGGTAACCCCTTGTGAATAAGGTAGCAGCTGGAAGTAACTTTGTAGATCTTCCATGTAGAAGTATTACTCACTTTTATTACATAATATTATATAAAAACAGTGTTTGCTTGACCTTGCTGGAAAATTATTTGCAACTATGTTGCAATATTTCCATTGTTTGAGAAGTTAGCAAATATCTAATAATACAATTAAAATAAAAGTATCACAAAAACATGCACACTAAAGAAATTGGGGCATTGTAGAGCAAATGGCATGGACAATAAGGAAACTCCCCCTGTAGCAGCACACCATGCTAGCCAGCCTTTGTCAGCGTTTTTTTTTTTCTTTTTTTTTTCTTTTCCAGACAAATGCCTTATATAAAAGATCATGCAGATAAACACAGACTAATGGACGCAAATACCAGAGTTGTTATGCATAATGAAAACTAATGCTTGTATTATGCTTCTGCGGGAAATCTACGTCGTAATTTGAGAAAGTCAGGAAAAAAATCAGTATGTCAGTAGTTTAGAAAACTAAACTGAAAACAAAATGAAATCTTGGAAGAGGAATGAAATGTGTTCTTCAGCATTTGCATGTGTGGTTGCAAGGTTGTTTCACTTCATGTCGAGAAACTAACTCAGAGCACATTCACTTGCTTCTACTTCTGCTGGCTTTGTTACTTGTATGTAGTTCCCCAGAAAAGCTTTTCAAATGATGATCTTGTCAATGCTTCTTTCTCCATCACTCCTTCTTTTGTCCCTTTACTTTGGTCTTCTGTTTCTTTATTTCCCTGTTAGAATCTTTTTGTTTGTTTTGTGCCTCACTGTTGTTGTCCCCTTTTCACCACCTCTATTTTTCTTTCTTTCCCCCCAGCTTGATGTTTGACTCTCTGTTGCTCTTCTGTGCTCCCACCACTCGTACACCCTAAAGCCATTGACTCATCAACTCATGACACTATAGGTTTTCTAAAGTCTTTGTTTGTTCCTAGGATTTATTATCCACAAATTGGAATGAAATTATACTAGGCTTCATCAAAACAAGTGTTTATTTTGAAACATGTTCACAATTATATATGTAGTCTAACTACAGCTTTGTTTGTTTGCTAAGTTGGGAGCAATATACAAAGTTTAACTGTGAATATGATTATTATGGCTTCTTATTTCTTCAAGTTTAAAATCACAGCTCATGCTTTATATTTCTGGGTAAATTTTCAGTGACACTTTACATATTTCAAAGCACCCACTTCTATTTTCAGACATAGAATTTAATGTGGGGATAAAATGTTATTCTGCTCAAGACCATATGTGCTCTCTTTCAGACTGAACAGTTTAAAACTATATGCAATTTAGATATGGCTCACAAACAATATGGAGTGGGTGAAAAAAAATGGGTAAGAAATGTAATTCTTACTGTTATGTTTTCAAATTAATCACTGCAATAACAATATATAATTTCATATTGACAGATTTAAGAATATTTATATATATTAATGTCCAAGGGCTTATGTTAAGTGAAAAAGTAAGTTTCAGTTAGCACCACCTAGCTGCTAATCAAATGCACTTGATTCATTGATCATCAGCAAGTGTCACTACCTCTATAAAAGAAGAAGTTTTGGCAGTTTGCTGGTCTGGAGCATTCAGTTTTGTGTTAACACAATGCCAAGGAGAAAAGACATCAGTAATGAATTTACAGAAGCAATTGCTGCTGCCCGTCAATCTGGTAAGGGTTATAAGGCCATTTCCAAACAATTTGAAGTCCATCATTTTCCATCCTCAAAGTATTCTAGAGTTAAATGTAAGGACATCTGTCTGACAGCTAAAGCTTGGTCAAAATTGATTCATGGAACAGGACAATGAATTCAAGAACAGCAGCAAATCTACAACAGAATGACTGGAAAAAAAAAGAGAAGCAAGGTGTTGCAATGGCCCAGTCAAAGTCCAGATCTCAACCTGAATGATATGCTGTGGTGGATCCTTAAGAGAGAGAGTGGGGGGTCCTTAAAAAACAACCAGTCTTATTCTGTCAGTTGGTGTCTTATTCAGAAACCAACTGACCGCTGTAGCAGGGTCAATGCTCACAGGTGCTGACAATCAGAATCAGAATCAGAATCGTCTTTATTTGGCCAAGTTTGTGCACACAAACAAGGAATTTGACTCCAGTTCACTTTGCTCTCTGCATGCATAAAAAGAAAAGTTTTTTTTTAAAAATAGGCAGTATATATATATATACAGTACTGTGCAAAAGTTTTAGGCAGGTGTGAAAAAATGCTGTAAACAAAGAATGCTTACAGAAATATAAAGAATGATTGGTTATTTCTATCAATTCACAAAATGCAGGACAACGACCCCAAACATACAGCCAAAGTCATTAAGAACTATCTTCAGCGTAAAGAAGAACAAGAAGTCCTGGAAGTGATGGTATGGCCCCCACAGAGCCCTGATCTCAACATCATCAAGTGTGTCTGGGATTACATGAAGAGACAGAAGGATGTGAGGAAGCCTACATCCACAGAAGATCTGTGGTTAGTTCTCCAAGATGTTTGGAAGAACCTACCAGCAGAGTTCCTTCAAAAATTGTGTGCAAGTGTACCTAGAAGAATTGATGCTGTTTTGAAGGCAAAGGGTGGTCACACCAAATATTGATATGGTTTAGATTTGTCTTTTGTTCATTCACTGCATTTTGTTGATTGATGAAAATAAATGAACAACACTTCCATTTCTGAAAGCATTCTTTGTTTACAGCATTTTTT
>VUQS01067586.1:0-17161 GCA_015108495.1 Heterochromis multidens | reverse complement strand
GGGAACACAGGTGAACTAAATCAGAGTATAATGGGACAGAGGAAGCAAAACTGAACATAATACACTGGAGACGCAGGACTGTCAAAGTAAAACAGGAAGTGGCTAAACACTGAGACACAGACTAACACACGCAGACTTGACGTGGGGAAAGTGACACTGAGACATGACAGAGAGAGAGGGAGAGAGGGAGAGAGGGACACAGAGAGAGAGGCACGAGCGGGAGACACTAAGAGACAGAGAGAGACATGGAGAGGGAGAACCAGAGCGACAGAGCAAACAGATATGGAGACAAGAACAGACTGGGGAGATGACACGAACAACCACACGGAGACACTGAAGACAGGACACAGAGACGAGGACATGACTAGGACAGGCAGGGATCACAAAAGAACTTGACACAAACCAAGGAAAACTAGAATATAAACAAACCATGTACTACAGAGGATCTGCAACGATGTTGACATACAAGAACTAAACTAGGCGGCTTGAAACTAAGGACTGAACACTCTAATAATCATTAATAGAAAACTGAGAGACCAGGATAATTAATACATCTTAGGAATACCAAACTCAAAATACTGGGTCACAGACCCAGGACCATAACACATCTTGAATTTCAACTGAAGCTCAATATTGAATTAAACTTCACTGCTGTAAATTTTTAATTAAATATTTCATATATTAATACAAAAAATTTAATGTTGGCCATATTATATTAACATTATTACCAAAGTGAGTTGACACTAGTCTCATGAACTACATTAGCAAACTGCTGTTTACTGGCTAATGTTAAAATTACTGTTGGGTAAGGAGATGCAGCCTAACAATCCTGTTTTTACAGGCCCATGGTCTCAGCCTCAGATATATCACATACCAATCTCAGTAAAAGTAATACAAATTAGATAAAATGAAGATTTTCGCCTTCATTTCTGTCAAACAATGCTGTTTAAAATGTTTCCAGGCAACCTGAGCAGCACGTAGTAGGCTAGACACATTCGTTGAATGGAAGAGTCGCTTCATCTCCGTTCACTCCAATGGACCAATTTTTTAATGGCAATGGCGGATTGTGGAGTCCTGCAATAGTTCCGGAAATTAGCAACATATGCTAGCTTCGCCATAGAGATATAGCAGCACAGAAGTTTGAGATGCATTTTTAAAAGGTAAGAAGTTAAAAAAAAAAGAAGTTTGTGTGTTATCATCACACACTCCAACTGCCCGCTAAACACCTGCGGGAACTATTTGAAGGCTACCAAATTCTGAACCCCCGCTGACACGACTGACTTACTCAAGGGCTCTGGCTAGACCGTCCCATATAACAGCCGCTCACTTCCGGCCTTTGTGGTCTTCACCTTCGAAGGATGCAGCCCCTTAACACCCATTAAATCTTTTTTTTCTTAAACAAAATACACCGATATCAGTTTATGTTAGTTGGTGTTTTGTCAAAGTTAGAAAAGCTGTAAAACTGTGACAGATGCATAGCCCGAGGCCGTTTCTCAATATGAGTACTTGTGTTTTTTGTTTTTTTTTCGTACTTGCGTGTACTTGTAGGTGTGTGTTCAGGAGCTGCATCCTTTGAAGGCCATTTGAAGGCCGATTACGTCACAGCAAGGTAACGAAAGCGGTCTAAATTCGAAGGCTCCTCCAAACGTGGCCCACAAATACGTCCTCCTTTTCCTGGGATTTGAAGGATTCATCAGGTGGATCCTTCAGGGATCACTGTCCCAAGATTCATTGGGGGGACCAAACATTTCGTGCATTAATGTGGTAACACAACCACATAATAAGACAGATTAAATGGAGAAATCCTCCTCCTGTTTCTGTGCTATTTTTGTAGTGCGTTTATACAACCTGAGCCTGGGTTAGGGTTAGGGACTAAATATTAAAAACAAATGGAGTTGAACAATGGTAAAGGTGAAAAAAACACACAGATGGCGAGGGACACTGTATACTCACCCTGCGATGTCCCATTTGTAAGTGATAAGTGATAACCCAGTTCCAGTTGGGTAGAAAATGAAACCTCCTCCTGTTTTTACTCTTAAATGAAACTAACGTTCACACCATGGTTTTCTGTTCTGTTATTGTTACTCATACCAATTTGTGGGCGAATGCATCTTTTTGGTGGTTTTAAAGTTAAGATTTATTGTTCTTTTCAAACACAAGTCTCAGTGTTATGGGAATTAGATTTTTTTAATCCTGATTTTTAAATTTTGCCCATTCAAAGCTTGTATATTAAACTTTGTGATGCAGAATTTAATTGGAGGGTAAGTAATCCCAGTCTCAGTTAATCCACCGCCTCCCTGTTATTGTGCATTTTGTAAATTAACATTGCACGTTATCAACCTGTGGTTTCAAACCGTTGCAGTGACGCATGAGAGAGGAAAAGGTTACTTCCTGTTGTCAGAGTCTGACACTTTCTATGTTTAACGAGGGCAGTGAATGAACCTAAACTATCTAAATATTCACTGCAGTTCACACATAGCTCAGTACTTTCAGTTATACTGACACAAGTTACATCTGAATAATTAGTGTGAGTGACAGACTGTGGCTCATATTCTGATGGTAAATTTAAGTCTTTGTGCAGCACATTACGTTGCATTTGTTACTATCCAGATGTTTCTAATTTCTAATGTAAATAATGGTAATTATAAAGGACACACACATACACATGGCCTAGAGTATTTAGGGCCTGATAATAACAGTGCAGCACAAGACTCTGCTCCCTCTATTATTACTGCTGCTGCCCAGTAATGACGGCACAGTGGTGGTGTAATAAAATACATTTCAAATACTTTACTTCATTTTTTTCTTTTACTATTAACTTTACAATTTTATATAGCTATAAAAGCTATACTTTATATGGATATAAGTCATATACTTTCCATAACCTCATATATAAACATATAACTTCCATATATAGATATCATATATGTAATAATAAAGAAAATGAGGTTGGGGTTGGTGTTGGGATTGGTAGTGGTAGTGATGGTGATATGATGATGATGATGATTATTATTGTTACTGTCATTATTATTAATTTGAATTCATTTTTCTTTCTTCCTTTTCTCTCTCGAGCTGGGAATTAACAAAATTGGACACACACATGCAGCACCTCCTGTCACGCAGTACACATCACACACATTCACCTTCGACAATATGCCCCTGTCCTAATGTCTGAACCAACTTGTCTTTTTTGTCCTTGTCTTGCCCTAATTTTTCCTGTTCTATTGTTAGTTTCATACTTGAAAATAAAGGTTAAAAAAAAAAATACTGCACTTCAGTATCTTCATGTACTCAAGCGTTCCATTTTATGTTACTTTATTCATTGACTTGGGCAGAATTACTCCTTCATCTGCAGTTACTCATAACTTTGCAGCTTTAGATTTTAGGATCAGAATTTTTTATTATTTATTTTTTATCTGAATGATTTCCTTTTAAATGCAAAAAAATGCACTATTACTCTATCTTGGACCCACAGGCATTATTTCCACCAAATTTGCTCCAGTCTTGAGCCAGTCCCATACAAGATTTTAGGAAAATTGGTGCTATGTAGCAAGGCAAGCAGAATAGTCGCAAGTCCTCTATTTTGAGCCAAGTGGAAGCCTCTGGGGCTAAAAAAATGAATCCAGTGCGCTAGTGCCAAAAACTGCAGTTCCTCTTGTGGCCACTCGAGTCAGTCCCCATAGACTCCCCCCCCATGTTAAAATGACCAACTTCACAGTAGAAATATAAGAAATCAATCTTTTCATTTTTTTTCTTCTTTTTTTAAACAAATCCATCTGAATACTACAGTTACAGTTACTACAGCTTTGATCACAGATGTCCTGATCAAGAGAGCTGTAGCCAATCACTGTCTGCTAGGCCTCACCTCCCATAACTGGAGTCCTTGAACCGGACCACTCACTCCACTAACCCGGTCAATTTTTCTGTAATTGTCTGCCAAATGAAATGGATTGCTTTGCAGTTCTGACTGCCCAACACGTTTGTAATCCAGTTTTGTTCAGAGAAAATGTTAGCATTAGTCTTTTCCTAAGCATTAATTAGCAGGTGTGTGTGTATCTTTGCATTGCGCCTGCCTAGTATATGAATGCAGCTTGCAAACCAAGCTTGTTAATCATGAATCAGCTGATAATTGCTAATGTTAGAGCTGGCCCACATCAGCATATGCACATGGAATGAAGTGAACGTCCGGGAACTGTCATGGTCCTGGGTCTTTTAGAGTTTTGAGTTATGGACTAAGAAATATATGGTTTAGTATTCTGAGTTATTGGTTCTTTTTTTGAGTCATGCATTGCAGATATCGTGGTGTTTCTTTGTTTACATCCATGCTTTAGTTCTCCGTTATAGTTTGCTTATATTCTGTTTCAGTTTATTCTGCCTCCCGTGTGTTTTCCGTGCCTTGTTAAGTCTCAGTCTCTGTGTTAGGTGTTTCCCTGTCTTAGTTACTTCCTGTTTTATTTTGGTAACCTTTGTCCCATATGTTAGTGTTCAGCATTAACTTCCCCAGTCTCGTTTCCAGATTAGTCCCAGCTATGCTCCCACCTGTTTCCTCTTCCCTCGTTACTTCTTGTGTATTTATTGTCAGTCTCCCGTTGTCCCTTGTCATGTCTTCCCCTTATCAGTTGTGTGTCTTCAGCCTGGTCAGATCTTGTTTAAGTTTATTCTTTGAGTTACCAGCAATAAAGCTGAGTTTTTTAAATTTACTCCTGTCTCCCATGTTCTGCATTTGGGTCCTACTCTTCCACACAGCCTTCATATGACAGGAACAGAGCCATGCCAAATTTTAAAAAGTTTTAAAAATTAATAAATTCTCTGTCAACCTAAATGGAACCCATTCCATGTTGGTGGAAAAAGAGTATCTGACAGTCATGAATGTTTGGTCCAAACAGCACTGATTAGGTTAATACATTAACTTAATTAGAAAGCAGGACTTGACAATTTAAGAGCCTCTGTGGAGATTATGGAAGAAGATGGAAAGACAAAATGACACAGGGAAGCTACTTTAGGTTAAATGTGTAGAAGGGACAAGGAGAGCGTGGGCATGGGAGGAGGATTTCATGTGAAACCGTGAAAGGAAGAATGGAAGCAGTATGGATGGGATGGCAGTGATGGCAGGGCTATTATTAAAGCTTCCACTAATAAATGCTCTGCAGCCTACTGAGGCACAGAGATGAAGACGTTTCACCAAACGTCAGGGTCTCTGTGTGTGTGTGTGTGTGTGTGTGTGTGTGTGCTACACATGCTGTGTTGTTGTGCCATTTTATTGGTTTCAGATAATTGCAGCCATCATGCTTTTGTATTTAGATAGCTGCAGTAGTTTTTCTGGATACCGCACAGCTGAAAAGTCTGAACTATTAATGTTCTCTGGATTTAGTTTTAACATTACCACAATATCACTCAGATATTTGATGCCATAATGGCAATAACACTTTATTCACACACACATTTATATCACTCATTAAAATTCAATTACAATCAAAACAACAGTCTGTATGACCACAGAAATATCACAGAAACATGAAAACAAACCACATTTCAACATAACATTCAGTAATTAAAAATTCACTCATAAATAGCAGATGCAGCTCTCAGATCTTAAGTGCTTCTCATTTAAAAAAAGAATCGTACTGTAGTACCCCTGCAAACACACTAGATAACCTGTGACTTTCCACTCTTAGTAATGTGGTCAGAGACAATCAAGATATGAAAGTTCATGGAGCATAAAGCTCTTTGAAAATGTACCTGAGGAAAATCTAATAGCTGCTATTATATTTGAAATACATACATTATTTTTTGGAAGTTTTGTTTTTCTTATTGGAAATATAATAGCAGTTTGAGGAATTCAGTGCATTCGAGCAGTGGCTTGACAGTGGCTCAGTCTCACACTTGTAAAATCTGACCATCCTGTACTCATCACATACTGTTAGCACACTCTGATCAGATTGGCTCTGTCTGCAGGCTGAGGACTTTGGATTTCTCTGGGATCAGAGGTCAAGCATCATAGGGGTCATACATTGGGTTGTTGAAGTTTCCTGTCATGCCGTAGTCTTGGCTGTCCAGGAGAGGACCGTAGCTCGTCCGTCTGAAATGGAAAAGACAAAAAAAGTGAATGCGGAAAAATGAAAAAAATTTTAGAGCCTGAAAGTCTGACAAACATTAGATGAGTTACAAATTACAATCAGGAGTAAATTTACCCAGGGAATTATCCTTTTGGTCATACACATATACAGTATGGGGGCTGCTTGGAGACATGAAATAATCTAATTGGTGCAATCAAATTTGGCTGTGAACAATGAATCATCTTCTTTAACACAGGTAGACTCACCTGATCTTGTAGTAGTACAGCCCTCCCAACACGATGACAACCAGTACAATGAACAAAGTAACGATGGCTGCAATACTTCCTGGAGAGAAGGGAAAAAAAGAGAGAGACAATGAGTCTAAGTGTTTCTGTTATAGTCCATGGCTTGAGTCGCAGAAGTTTGTTTTGCTTTGGGGTTCTTATTAATAATGTTTTCTGTTTGGTTTCATTTGGGTTCTAAGTTTTTGATTTCCTGTTTTGATTTGTTTGTCATTCTGGTACACAGTGAGTCTTAGTTCTGGTGCTTTTGATTCTTTATTTCCTTTTAATGACCTTTAGTTTTGTGATATTATTGAGTCTCTTGTTGTTTTTTACTTTACAGTTTCTAGTGATGAGTTCAGTTTTGTTTTGTGATTTCTGTCTCATTCTGCGTTTAAGCCTTGATC
Organism: Heterochromis multidens; assembly: GCA_015108495.1. Lineage (NCBI taxonomy): Eukaryota > Metazoa > Chordata > Actinopteri > Cichliformes > Cichlidae > Heterochromis > Heterochromis multidens. The sequence goes on along the minus strand of VUQS01067586.1, from coordinate 10,417 downwards.
TCTTTGGGTTTCCTTTGAACTTAAGTTTTTTCTTGTTAGTCTCTTTTGGTTATTTCCTGTTTTACTTTGAAGGCCAGATTTCATTTGTGTCCTGTGTTAGATGTCTGTCTTCCCTAGATTTGCTGATTGCATGAACCTGTTGTTAATTTCACCTGCCCTCATATATAGTACATTAGAGAATAATTCAATTTAATTCAGTATGATTTATATAGTGCCAAATCACAACAGTTGCCTCAAGGCACTTTATATTAAAAGGTAAAGACCCTATAATAATAATAATACAGAAAACCCCAACAATCAGACGACCCCGTATGAGCAAGCAGTTGGCGACCGTGGGAAGAAAAAACTCCCTTTTAACAGGAAGAAACCTCCGGCATAACCAGGCTCAGGGAGAGGCAGCCATCTGCTGCGACCGGTTGGGGGTGACATTACTAAACAACAATCCATTACATTACTTGTTACTTTTGTAACTTCTGTAACACAGCTTTGTCAAACATGCTTGTAAACAGCTGTATATATACACTCACCACTCTAACAAAGTTAAGCAACTATTAATCCCAGCTGCTTTGGGGGCTTCAGTGTATCCAGGCTAAAACTTCCTGTTTTGTCTGCTGAACACTGTTTACAGACTCAGATAAATTTAAAATGAGTGGAATCATCGTCCAACAATAACCAATGGTTTCGATATTGTACTTTAAGCAAAAGCAGTCCTTGTTTTACTTTATGTAGAGGCTGTTTATTTGCATGCATCCAAAGCCGAAAGGTCAATCTTTAGAACTTGGACTTAAAGCTGATTATAAATGGAAACCAGAAAGTTTCTGGTAACAAAAATAAGACAAAAACAAGAATACGACTGCACTGCCTTGTTTGTTGCACTGTGAGGCTTTACACAACTACTCATAATGAACAGCTGACACTACCTTTTTTTCATAATGGTAATTTAGCATGTTACCCATAAGCTAACTTAGTTTGTACTCACAGTACATACAGTTGCTTTATGACATTCCCAAGCACCTGCCCCAACTCCCTTGCTAGCCTGCACTCATGCAGGCACATGCTTTTGAAAAACGCTTTTGCAGAGCGTGAGGTTCACGATATTCTGCATTTTGTAGCTTAATTTGGGTAATTTTTGGATGCAATGGAAACATGTTTTCTCACATGCCTTATTGATGTATTTAATTAGCACAGTGATTTTTGGTGAGGCACCTGTTGTTGAAGGAGGAGTTCAATTAGGAGTGGTTAGGAATCGCACTACATGCGTACTGGTCTTGAGTCAAACTAAACCTCAGGCTCAGGCCGACCTTTTCAAGTAGGCCAGGGCATAGTACGATTAACCGTGCCCACGCATGATATGCAGTGATCACGCTAAATAAAAAAAAAAAACTGGTGGTTAGTGTTATGTTTGGTGTTAAAAACCTGTTCAAGCTAGGTATGGATCACCTAGTGTGAATACACCCTAAATGTATAGGCTTTAGCAGAGACTACTGTGAATATTAAAGTTTATGCATGCGTTTGGTCATAAACCAAAGTACTGGACAGATTAAAGTTTCAGAACAAATCCGGTGGCAATCAGTGAATCAAGTGGTGGACTGACCAACAGACTGACAACACTAGCCAAAAAGCCATACTGCCAGCAAACTAGAATCAATGAAGTCTAAAACATATCCAAAATTTTACTGAATCATTCTTCATTTAAGAGTCACAAAATGTGTTTTCCCATCCAGGTGTTTCATGAGACTGCAAGCATCATCTAAACACACCTGATGTTTAGCATGTCAATGGCCTTAGCTGGTTGTACCACTTCATGTGACTAACCAGAGGTAAGATAAAAGCCAATCTCTTTACTTATAAAGGGAGACACGCTGGTCATTTTGTGTCACAGTGTACTATGAACTTAAGATAATTTTTTTTCTTCCCACTGACTAAAGTGACTAACCTTTGAGCTTCAGTATTGATTAGTAATTTCCATGTGAGAAACTGGATCAAATCAGACCTCTTTAAGGTTTTTAATGGTTTTATGTGCTGGCTCAGAGACACCCTAGTAAAATGTACAGATATAATTAATAAACACCTCCTTGAAAAATAAAGCTGCTCTTAATGCTCTTACAAGCCTTAATTTTAACATTAAATGACTCACTCATTGCTAAGTGCCTTAGATTATCAGCTTCGAGCCTATTGTGGAACAGAAAGCTTTCTGATCTTTGAACTCAATCTTTAAACATTTGGTAGGTGGAATGTAACACAGAGGTTTTCACTACGTGCTCTTGAAGTAGACACTGAAAATGTATTCCATTATTTTGCAAAGAATGGATTGTGACTGAGCAGTGGAGGTTATTTGACACCACAAATCACCCTTTGGAAATGATCATTACCTGTATTTTTTTTTTTTCTAAATGCAAACTTTTAGTTTGGGACTTACAGTTGTAAAATGTGGAACTGCTAATAAATAATTACCTTAGTTTCTGGGGCTATTTGAGCAACCGGAGGATTCACAGTAATTAATACATTTAATAGCAAAGCTTGCTGAGAAATAACAGCCGTAGCTTGACACCATAAAAGCTCACACACACACTTTATCAGGTGTAATAGCCACTGTTAACGGGAAATAAGCAGCAGGTCATACAAACAAGTGACAACTCATTTACAGAAAAAATACTGGCAGTTATTTTGGCTTTAATGAGGTTAGATGATGCAAATGCATATGGTGTAAGATAAATAAATGTTTTAATATATCTTATAATGTGATCATAATGTGCATTAACTGTAAAAAAAAAAAAAGTACTTATTTGCAGACCCTCAGATTATGAACTTTTCACACCACACCAAAACTGTCAGTGTTTGTGTGAGTGGCTTGTGCTGTCTGACAGTGAAAATGACTGGATATTGTACAATATAAGTTAGTGTTTTTTATGAATAGTAGAACAAGCCGAGAAAGAACTGGCATTTATTTAGCTGGTAAAGACTTTACTATGAAGTAAACAAGGAAGCGAGAAAGGAAACTGTTCACATATTAACCACAGACTGAACTACGCTGAAAAGAGGTCAGTCACAGACTGGCAGAAGAAGGACTGGAGTTGTGCATGAATTCTGAATGCTTTCACTTGGCCGATTTAATGAAAAAACTGAGTGTGAACTATGTTTAACAACTTCACAGATACTCACATTCGGGGTATTAAAGACAGGCGGATGGTTTACATCAGATTCACGTCAGAAACCAGTCATTTTGCGAGATAGCGCACACTTTACTGGGAGTGTATTGTAACTATTTGTTTAAAACAAAAGTTAATGAGTTACTGGCATATCAGAGGCCAGTTGGAGGTGTACAGTAAAGATAAGAAAATAGTTTAATTTATCATTTCAATGAAACCGCAGCGATGGCACAGTGGGTGTCTTGACAAAGCATGTGCAATAAACACACAGAGTTGTCCAGCAAGAACAGATACCCTGGTGCAAGTTTTGCTGCAATGCAATGTGGTGCTATGCTAACAGGGTCTACACTGACTGATCAACTGTGTGGCAGTGTCTCAGGTAAACTTTGTAGCATCGTGGCTACATGGCACCCTGATTCAAGGTATCCAAACTACAGTTTTACTGGTATCTAGGAAAAATTCCATCTTATGAAAAAACACAACAAAAGAGGAGGTGTAGAAACTACTTTATGTTTGTGGAGATTTATGAGCATGTTTGACCATGAGGAAAATCATTAACTTTAACATATTTCTGATTAATTACCAACTATTTATTTTTGTAGTGCTACCATCATTCTATTACACCTGGAGCCAAATCTAAAGATGTTCAACTGAACTTATTTGTTGTGTTCTTCACTAGTATGGACACAGGGTAAGCAGTCATATTGCCAACGTTAAAGATAAATAACTATCGAGTTCACCTCTGCTGGCAGGGTGGCTGAGGATGTGTTCATTTCTTTGTTTGACATTTTAGTAGTTATGAGTAAGGGGTCGCCATTTTTAAATCACTGGCCATTAGGCTCGTTCAACTGCTCTTCAACACAAATCATCTAATCAGTCAATCATATGGCAGCAACTGAATACATTTAGGTATGTAGACATGGTGAAAACAACCTGCTGAAGTTCAAACTGAGCATCAGAATGGGGAAGAAAAGTGATTTAAGTGACTTTGAGTGTGGCATGGTTGTTGGTGCCAGATGGTCTGAGTATTTCCTCACACAACCATCTCTTGGATTTACAGAGAATGGTCAGAAAATGTCCAGTTAGCTGCAGTTCTCTGGGTGAAAATGCCTTCTTGATGCCAGAAGTCAGAGGAGGATGGCCAGACTGCTTCAAGGTGATAGGAAGGCAACAGTAACTCAAATAACCACCTGTGACAACCAAAGTATGCAGAAGAGCATCTCTTAATGCATAACACATTGAATTTTGAAGCAGCTGGGCTACAGCAGCAGAAGACCACACTGAGTGCCATTACTGTCACCTAAGAACGGGAAACTGAGGCTACTATTCACACGGGCTCACCAAAATGGCCTGTTCTGAGAAGTTTTGATTTCTGCTGCAACATTTGGATGGTAGGGTCAGAATTTGACATAAACAACATGAGCTCTTTATGACCACAGTGTACCTATGTTTGAACAGCTGCTTCCAGCAAAATAATACACCATGTCACAAAGCTCAAATCATCTCAAACTGGTTTCTTGAACATAACAATGAGTTCACTGGACTCAAATGGCCTCCACAGTCACCAGGTCTGAAGGAAAAGGGTGGCGTCCAACCTGGTACTAACATGGTGTTTCTAATAAAGTCGCCAATCAGTGTATATTCACTCCCCTAAAGGGTTCATTTTAATTGTTTTGATAATCCTCAGACTTCTCTTTTATCAGCTAGCAGTTTGTCGGCTTTCATTTTTATTGAAATATCTCAACAGCTATTGGATAAATTGTCATGAAGTTTGGTACAGGCAAAGAAGTTAAACTATAAATGTGATCCCTTGACTTTTCATCTACAACCATAATTTGTCCAATACTTTGGTTCAAGCTCAGATATTAGCTATTAGCTTTAGGCGTCAGTCATGCCATGATTTCATGCTAAATTATGATAAAGATCTAGTTACTAGATCTAGTTATTGTGAGCATGTTCGGATGCAGATTTTAGCATTCAGGTTTAAGCATTGCAGTGCCAGTGCAGCCCAACAGAACTGCTAACATGAATGTAGACTTGTAGTCTTGTTCCTATTAGAGTATTATTAGACTGTTTTGTACCTATTTCTAAAATAATAAAGAATGAGTCTACAAATGCGTCTGTGCATACGTTTTCATACAACATATTTTACTTATAAACAGAACTTTGCAAAATTTTAAGGCACTTCAACTTTCAAACATGTTTAATTTCATGTATGCATTCAGGCATTTGATATTAATTATTCTAGGTACTGTTATTCAAAGTGTTGACGTGGTTCTTCTTGTCAACGAAGATAGTTCTTTGTGACTTTGGCTTATGGCTTATTGTTAAGTAGAAGAACTGATTTGGGATCAATCAGAAACAGAAAAGAGCAAACATGAAGTGCCTTAAACTTCTGCACTGTACAGTACTGCGTATATCTGAACAGTACTCTGTACCTGAGCTTAGGCCCTCAGGCTTGTGTCCATTCTGTCCCAGAGTGGTAATCCTTGTGCTGGTTCCGGGGGTGGTGGTGTTTATGGTAGTAGTTTGGGTGGTTCTGGTAGTTTGGGTGTTGGCAGTGGTGAGGCTGGTGGCTTGGGTGCTGGTGGAGGGGATATCTGTTTGTTTGGTGCTAGTGGTGGTGTTAGTTTGACTAGTGCTATTTTCAGTGCTTATGGCGATGGTTGTGCTGGTGATTTGGATGATGTCAGTGGTGTTGTATGTTTGGGTGGCGTTTATGGTAGTAATGGTTGCATTGGTGGTTTGGGCGATGTCAGTGGTGCTGTATGTTTGGGTGGCGTTTATGGTAGTAATGGTTGCGTTGGTGGTTTGGGCGATGTCAGTGGTGCTGTATGTTTGGGTGGCGTTTATGGTAGTAATGGTTGCGTTGGTGGTTTGGGCGATGTCAGTGGTGCTGTATGTTTGCGTAGTGCTGGTGTTTTCTGTGACATCTGCAGCTGATGTCTCAGTAAGGCTGATGGAAGTTGACTCTGATGGAGATGTTGTCCTTTCTTGGGAGTTTTGGCCCAGTTGGTTTGCCATCTGTTCTTTTATTGCACAGAACAACAGTAGACCTGTAATTCAAAACAGGAGATGTTTTTTACTTGTCAAAGTATTCAGTGTGAATTGATCTCATCACCTAGCCAGAACACTTCAGCAGAATTATTCAGTCTTCTCAGTGATGTAATTTATTTAATTTATTTCACATCTTGAAGGGGCAATCCGCTTATTCACTTATTTCATTTACTGAGGTCAGTTTACTCAGCCTAATAAGTCAGCATTTCATCTTCTGAAATCCTATGTTTGGTCTTAGGGACTACAAGTTTATAAGAGGAAGCCCGCACCACAAACCTGCAACATCAAGTTTAAAAGATTTTGGCATCTAATGAGGTTGTGAGATCATACCATATGACTTATATCTTGTTCTTTCTGGTACCTTAAAATGACACTAAACTGGTATTCCAGCCCTTTAGAAAATGACGTTAAACGGGAACCCCTTAAGTTTCTTGTCTAAGACTCTGTATGTGTGAGTTGGAAGTCAGAATGTGTTAGTTAATAAAACTCATGTCATACTTGAAAGTTTTGGTGCTAAATAAGTTCACAAACAGAAATCAGAGTCAGATGGTTTGAAATTAAAATGGCACACTGGAACGTGCATCCTTCCCGGAAGAGCAGAGGCCCTTATTAATGGAAATTCCTCTGCTTTTGGAATACGTGCATGTAATCTTGCTGATACTGCATAAAATATAGCTAAAACCAAACAAACGCATTACTAATCTATTATACACCAAGCCTAAAGAGGCTTTTTTTTTTTTACAGTCAACAAAACATTACAGTGATTCTACTGTAAATACCTGCTATAGCACAAATATGCACTAAACAGCCTTTTAGAATAAGAAATCTTCAACAAAGCCAATATTTCCTCTTCTTTGACTGATATTTAGTTTAAAAAAATACAGTGTCCAGCTTTATTTGGACTTTGCTAACCTTATTTCAAATGAAAGACATGGTTGGGAGCTGTTTTTAGGAGACACAAACCCAGGCTCCTACTAACAGTTCTGGTCCCAAGCCCGGATAAATGGGAGAGTTGCATCAGGAAGGGGATCCGGTGTAAAATCTGTGCCAAATTAAATTTGCCGATCCATCCGCTGTGTCGACCCCTTGGAAAATAAGAGAGAAGCTAAAAGTACCTATCACTGTTAAAAAATGAAGCAAAATTCTTTGTCACTACTGAAAGTTTTGAGACCAGACATTTTTTTAATCTTCCTTGTGAACCACTTTGGGTATTTTGGGGCACAAATACAACACTGAACTGTTTTCAGGGACTAAAGCTGCTGGGTCTGCACACAAGGTAAGGATGTAAAAGACCCAGTCCCAATTCCCTCTCTATGGAATACATAGCCTCCGGAAACACCTTACATTCTTTCTAATGTCCTGCAGGGTGAAACTGGTTGCAAAAAAGCCAGACTGTATTGAAGTCTGTGCAAAAAGAACCCCACAGCTTTCAATGACCTCAGTGAACACTTTCTTGTGGAGTTTATAGTCTCAGTCCATAGTTTCAAATATTTTTTTAAAAGCGAAATGAATTTAATTTGCAATTTATGACCTCATTTGAGTAAAAAAGGATGACAAAGCAAAATTTGGTTCGGGGTACACCAACCTTGTGATTCACAATTCGCTTTCTCACTCACTTCCTCAGTCAGATCCAAGCCCTACTCATGGTGTCATCACATCACAGTGGCAAACGCCAGCTTTTATATACATTTTATTCCCCCTCTACCCCTGCGCCCTACCAATTTACCCTAGTCTTCTGTAGAGTAGGGTGACTGGTTTCCTTTGCTTTCCTCTAACCGCAGTCGCCAAGGCACATGGCTGCATCCCCTGAGCCTATGGGTTCCACCAAAGGTTCCTTTCTGTCACTTTAAAAAGTATATAACAGATGGTATAAAGTAGTTTGAGACTATGATTGTTATTGAAATGAGTTTTGGAGGTCATAGGGTTGGGGTCATCAGAGGACCACTAACCATCAACCAAAAGCAATGGTTCACACAAATGGTGGTCCTAAGTATTGTGTGATCACCTAACACTTTCTTGGTTTTACGTCTTTTGATGGGATTTGTTGACAATGATAAAACAAAGAAGAAGAATATTGGTTTATCTTTTAAGAATGTAGTTGGTCACGGTAATTGGTGATCAGATGGTACCTAAAAACTCAGTTCCCCCATCCTTTGATTTGACATGTAACGGTAATAAAAGACCAGAAATGCTCAAAGTTTACAGTCTGTGGAGCACATAATGCATCACAAACACAGTTTTGCTGTCAGTGTCTGTGTCAGTGTAAAGGAAGCCAGCAGGGTAATTCTGGTAGTTCTCTGATCACAATTGTTAAAATGTAATTAATAAAGAGAATCTTATGAAAATAAACTAAATGTTTTAGCAACATCTTGGGAAAGAAATGTTATTAAAGTCATGACACAGTATCCTGTGGTAAAGATCCAACCCGCATGTTTCAAAAGAGTGCAGAGTCGAAAACAAAAAAAAAAAAATTTCCTGTCTCTGAACCCTAGCACCACGTCATCATCACTCAGTTTAGACCGCTACAAATGTGTCATTTACTTCCTTAACAAATCAAACATTAAAGATGCAAAGTGTTGTGTAATCTCTAGCTGGGGAGGCGGGTCTGAGTTTAACCTTCTTACACTGAAAGTTAACTGCTAACAAGCTGTTTGAACCAGTGAAAAGAGGCTATTTTTAAAGATACTGCAAAGGCTGATTTCACGAAAGCAGCTTCAATTCAAATGATTTTCAGGTCAGCTAATTAAAGGGACATTTCTGCACTAGAATCTCAAAAATACCAACTAAAAAATAAAGTTCAGATGGCTTTTTAGGCACTTACTCAAGAACTTTACATTAAAAAGAGATAAAGATAAATGATGTCAGAGTTTACTTACATGTTATCAGAGTTTGACGACTGACCCTCATCATAGTTTTCCTTTCACTGTATGTCTTCACAAACACTTGTGCAGCTGCAGCTTTGTGCTCTCTGCTCCCTGTAGACAGCTGTAGTGTGTTTGGCTGCCTGTGACTGTAGGTGACTAATTATAAAAGCCTGGGGGGGGGCGAGGCTACATGATGTCACTTTCAAAACCTCATACAATAACACGGTCAATTTATGAGGCTGTGTTAATGAGGATATGAACAAGTGAAAACAGGAAGTTGTATTAGAAGTTACCACATTTATTTGTTAATTTTTTTAATTATAAATTTTTGATCTTAGATGTTCCTGTAATATTCAAAAGTTACATTTTGTTACTGTAATATATCAACAAATTTATTAAACTTACTTACAAACTTATCAACAAATAAGCTTTTTCTGTAGTTTATTTTAAAATATCTGTCATTTATTCTACTCTGTTCAAATACAGTTTATTTATTTCTGGTCAGTTTATATACAAATGATTGATCAAACTGTAAACCAGTCACTTCTTAATTGTAATTATTAATTTGCACCAGGAGAGAGCAGCACACACATTTAGAACGTGGCCCAGGCTTTCTCAACCAGCAGATAAACTTAAAACATAGAACAGGTCCGGTGGACCCAGTGCTCTAAGTTTTGTGAACTTTCTAGTTTTGTTTATTTATTAGGTTTCAAGATTTTGTAGGTTTATGTTTTGCATTTATCCCCTTGTGTTCTTTCCAGTGTCTCCCTCTCGTGCCCTCTCTCTCTCTGTCTCCCAGTGTCTCCCTCTCATGCCCTCTCTCTCTCTGTCTCCCAGTGTCTCCCTCTCTCGCCCTCTCTGTGTGTGTTAGTGTTTGTTTACCTTCCGGCCGTGTGCTTTCGTGTCCATGTTTCCCAGTGTCAAGTCCGCGTGTGTTAGTCTGTCTGTGTTTAGCCACTTCCTGTATTACTTTGACAGTCCTGCGTCTCCTGTGTATTATGTTCAATTTGCTTCCTCTGTCCCGTTATACTCTTAGTTGATTCACCTGTGTTCCCTAGTGTTCTCAATCTCCCTGATTTCCTTGTGTGTATTTAAGCCCTGAGTTTTCCTTTGTTCTTTGTTACGTCGTCGTCATCCTTCCCTGGCCGTGTGTTTCCTAGTGCTTCCGTGTTCCCCAGTGTTCCTTTGTATTTCCTTTGTATTTCTTAGTTTCACGTTTTGCCTGCCTCGTCAGGAGTTTCTGTTTGTATTTTGGTTTGTTTTCCTACTCCAGCAATAAAACTGCTGTCGAGTTCAAGTCTGTCTCCGAGTCCTGGAATTGGGTCCTCACCCTGCTCACACACAGCA
>VUQS01067585.1:0-36363 GCA_015108495.1 Heterochromis multidens | reverse complement strand
AACAGGTACACCCTTTCATGGAAACAGTATTCCCTGATGGCTGTGGCCTCTTTCAGCAGGATAATGCTCCCTGCCACAAAGCAAAAATGGTTTAGGAATGGTTTGAGGAGCACAACAACAAGTTTGAGGTGTTGACTTGGCCTCCGAATTCCCCAGATCTCAATCCAAATGAGCATCTGTGGGATGTGCAGTGAAATAGAAAAGGTTTGGAGCCATCGATCAGTGGCCAAACTGAGTAACCAAGCAAGAATGGTTTAGGTTAGGTATATCATTAATTGAATAATAATTGCAAGCAAGCTACTTTTGGCTGCTCCCTTATTCCCAAGGGGTCACCACAGCAGGTAGCTCCACATATTTGATTTGGCAGATTTTTACACTGGAAGCCCTTCCTCCCCAGATCAAACCAACAAAAACCACAGTTGGTTCTTTGAAGAACCTTTCTGAGGGGTTTCTTGAGGAACCTTATTAAACTGAAAAGTGGCAAAGAACCCCAAAAGGTTCTTCAAGGCTCTTTTAATTCTAATAGTGTAGGCAAAAGTTAGATAAAATTTGCCCATTGCTCCAGGCTCATTAAACCATAATGACACAGTAAATACTGACATATTCAGTCCCTTTGCTGTGGCACTCCAAATTTCACTTTTGTAGCCCACTGTGCAAAAGTTGTGGTAATACATAGATCAGGGCAGCTGTATAAAATGAGCACATCAGTCTCGATAACAGTGAAACAGAAAAGGCTTGGAGCCACTAATCTTCCTAAAAAGAAAATCTAGGGCAACAATAAAAAAGAAAGCTGAAAAGTTCATGTGCCCAAGAGGAATGTAAATGCTGACTATCAGAAGGAGAAACAATGAGTGTTCACACTCTTCATATCTTTGTCAAATCTGCTAAAAAGCGCACGGCCTCTCTCGGGGAACAAAAGTTTGAACTCGGGCATGTGCAGCTCCTATTGTTCCGCTCACATCCTTGTGTTTGTAACACTATCGTTTCATCAGTGCACAGCTCAGTTTGCACAGAGCGGGTTTGTTTCCAGCGGGGCCACACCTCTCCTCTGGATCGGCCCCTTCTGCCTACACTCCCTTAGCTTCTGTCCACACACAGTTCCGCGTTGCAGCCGCATTTAAATCCTGCAGTTTCCTCAGACCTGTATTACAGGAGTTCATCTGCCAACATGTCCGACAGCAGCACCTTCGACACCAACGTGGTCACCGTGACCCGCTTCGTCATGGAGCAGGGTAGGAAGGCTAAAGGCACGGGAGAGCTGACAACGCTGCTGAACTCGCTGTGCACCGCGGTGAAAGCCATCTCCAGCGCTGTGCGCAAAGCTGGGATCGCCCACCTGTGAGTGAACCAAGTTAAAGACACCATTTAGGTTTGTAACGTAGCTGTTATGGGGCGTGCCGCACACTTTTCAGTACTTAAATGCAGCTCTAATACCCTCAGCACCATGCATCCACGTTGGCACAGGCTTAGCAGGACACCAGGGTCTGAGCGCGCCAATCAGGAAGCGCATACCTGAAACAGTCACGCCCATTTTATGCGACGTGCTTCAGTCCACAGGTAGTTAGTACTGTAGTATTTGTTTAGTTTCCTGAACGAGTAGAAAAGCATAGCTGCAGAAATCCCAGCCCCACTCTTCCCGCCTTCCTTTTGAGTTTTAATATTTGCATTTCTGTTTATTTCATCATTACTGAGTTCTGCATTTTTTGCTCCTTTACTGCTGTTGTCTTTACTGTTTTCATCTACTCTGGCTGGGTTTATATGAACTAAGTGAACATTTGTTCCATATTTGCTCATGCAGACATGTTTGGCTGTGCAAAACTGTTGTGTCTGAAAGGAGGAATAATCCAATACTTCACTGAATCACTAACCAACCAGTGCAGTTTAGAAATGCAGTGTCATGCACCAGTTGCTGTTATTTTTAATAAGTAATACTAAAACAAGGAAGTTACTGTGATTTAATTCCACCCAAAATTCTTTTTTTTTTCATTTAGTATCCAGAGGAAGATTTATAGAAACGAGCAGACACAAAAACAGTCCCAGCAGTTTTACAGAAGTGGAGTTACTGCTTTGTTTCTACATGGAAAACGTGGGTTTGTGTGATATTTTTGTTTGTGTAAACTCGTGCCATCTTTTGTCTTTTCAGTTATGGCATTGCTGGCAGCACCAATGTGACGGGCGATCAGGTGAAGAAGCTGGACATCCTGTCCAATGATCTGGTTATCAACATGATAAAGTCATCATTCACCTCCTGCGTGCTGGTGTCTGAAGAGAACGACAAAGTGATCATAGTGGAGCCAGAAAGGAGGGTAAGTGCGTCTGTGAGACCAGATGAGAAAGACGAAAGTTTATTGAGACTTTAAAACTTAACCCAGAGTCTCCTGACACTGTTCCTGGTTTTTCTAGGAACCCACTGAGCCTGAAAAACCTGATTTTATTTATGTGGGACATTATATCTGAAAACTGAAACAAACAGGATCATCTGTTTTTTTTTGTAAGTTGAGGTCTGTTTATTTTTACAGAGACCTTTTCAGTACCTTCAAAAATGAAATCTCTGGAAGCACAACGGCAAAGTTGGTGGCAGGAGTGTAACTTCCGGGGGGAAAAAACACTTTTTAAACCTCATTTTGGGGCAAACTCAGTAAACTGTTCAAGTGTTTTCCATTAAATTTGACTGTCGAATACATACATGCAGTTTTTATGTCCTGGTGACCACTGAAATTAAAGTAAGGTTAGATAAGGCCTCAAATTAGCTGCCCAATAACAGCCCAGAGGTATTTCAAGACAGCTATTGAGTTGCAGAGACTTGTTTGTAGAAGCAGCTCTGTCAAGCAGCTCAATGTGTTTCATTTCCTGTCAAAATTTCAATATTACGTTTTTGAAGTCAGTTAATGGTTAAACTCGTATTTAATTGTCACTTGTATATAACATTTAACATAGTTTATCCACAGCGTTTTTTTCTACTTCTTCAGGGTAAATACATTGTGTGCTTTGATCCTTTGGACGGCTCCTCCAACATCGACTGTCTCGTCTCCATTGGAACCATCTTTGCCATTTACAAAAAGGTACTAACAGCATTAAATTCTCAAAGAAAATATTTCTGTCCTTGATTTAGAAACTTGAATTCAAGTGTTGGTAAAGTGAAATGACTTCATAGATTTTATTAATTTTATAGTTGCATCACTTTTAGAATTTTCAAGCAGGGACTGAAACTGTTACTAACTGATATTAATTTCCCTCAGACCACAGATGATGAACCTTGTGAGAAGGATGCTCTGCAGCCAGGCAGGAACCTCGTGGCAGCAGGCTACGCCCTCTACGGCAGCGCCACCATGATAGTGCTCTCCACCGGCCAGGGAGTCAACTGCTTCATGCTTGACCCAGTTAGTACTGTGTGTTCCACATGGAAATGCTGCACACACTGATTTTATGTAAAAACATGTTTTTTTTCCTCCTTTTTGCTCCTTAGGCGATTGGTGAGTTCATACTGGTTGAGCGCGATGTGAAGATCAAGAAACGAGGGAAGATTTACAGCTTGAATGAAGGTTATGCAAAATACTTTGACCCTGCTGTCACAGAGTACCTGCAGAACAAGAAGTTCCCTCAGGTAACGCAGGTGTGAGGACATGTTTTGGTGGGGGGTGTCCTCACTGCTTTAACAGCTCAAACCTCTGTTCATAGGCCCCGTTTTTTTTTTTTCTTTATCTGTGAATGTAAAGCAAACAGTGAAGAATTCAGCAGAACTGAACTGGTTTTCTTATTTTTAATTATTCAGTATGCATTCAAATATTAACATGACTGCAGTACTGGATGAGACTTTTCTGTTTATACCAGTGCTTATACTAAACATGTTTTTGTATTTGTAGTATAGGCCTTGTTGATTAACTGAAGTTACATTTTAAATCCCTCTAGGATGGCAGTGAGCCCTATGGCTCCCGCTACATTGGTTCTATGGTGGCAGATGTGCACAGAACGCTGATGTATGGAGGAATCTTTTTATACCCTGGAAATATGAAGAGCCCCAAGGGAAAGGTAAGGTCCTGTAGCTGATTTCTGTGACTCCTGGAGCCGTGCATATGAAACTAGTGGGAGACTGTATATAAAAGATGGATGCAGCTTAGGGGTCTGAAAAGGGACGCTAATGCAGAAGCACCTAAAACCTGCATTCTAAAAAAAAAAAACCTGGAAAGCCTGTGTCAAAAACCGCAGTTCCTCAAATGGCCCCTTAAGGCTGGGTTCAAAATCGACTCAGTTCCCACAGAGTCTCATGTTAAAATACCCAAATATAAGGTGTACTGTCTGCCAGGCATAGCCTTTGCTAATTGGAATCACTGAACTGGACCTTTCTAAAGTGTTTGTGCCTTTTGGAACATTTTTAATGGAATTATCTGACAAATGATTTGGCCTGCTGTGAGGTGCAGGTCATTCAAGACGTTTGTGTCAGTTATGTTGATTGAAATTGTAGTATTTTATTAGTCTGTTACTTAACACTAATTGGCAGATATTTTTTTATAGTTTATGAATGCAGCGTGCTCACCTTGTAATGATAACTTAGCTCTCCACCCTCTGGTCAAAATATGGTCATTTCTGGCTCAAAAAAAAAAAAACTAACACTGAGGAACCCAAAATGCTCATGCTAAAGCTTCAAAACGCAAAGTCCAAATCATAGACATTATAAAAGATGATCGTAGCTTCTGGTTCTCAAAAGTGAGACCAGTTGGGAAATTCCTCAAACCTGCAGCCTATTAAACACCCTCCAGTGGGCAAAAACACTTCCAGTCTACAGGAAAATGCCCCCCTGCCCTGATCTTCATTAACACTTTCCTGATGTGTAAATGGGCTCAGTCATTCATTTTGGTTCATACTGAATAAAACTATTTTGTAAATTTTGGTCATTCCAAGTGTTAGAAAGGAGGATGATCCAGGTCGCTGAGATGAGACAGTAAAAACCCTCAGCTCAGGTCTTCACGGCTAGACTGTATTAACCAATGGGTGACGTCACAATGTGGTTTCTTTGCTCTCCAAATCCTTCTTGTTTGCAATACTGAGACAAACATAAGATCGCACACACACATTACAAAACCATGTCTACTGTGCTGAGTTTCAGCAAAGCCAGAGCATATATCTGCGACGTCTGTGGGTTTGAGTGTGTGTCTGATGTCATATCACACCATAAAAAACTGATGTTACTTCCTAATGGTTCCTGAACTGAAAAGCCCAGCTTGCAGTTGAGTTGCACATGAGTTTAAAAGGTTCCAATAGAGAAAATAAAATTTCTGCAAAAAAGGCTTAAATTAACACTAAAAGACAAGTTTAGGAAATATTATTAGCAGGCTGTGTGTTTCTCTTTTGGATTTAAAGCACAGAAGGAAGCAGTCTCTTCATGGATGATATGAACAGGAGGAAGGATTGCTTCTATAAAAACCTCTTCCAGAATTCATACCTGACTGTTATTTTAAGACAGACTTGGGGAAAAAAAGGCTGTTTGTATTTTTGCCTGAACCATTTAACAGGATCTTAAACTGTAAGTTTTGGAGACTTTAACATCAGCACATTAAACTAACACTTCCCCTCTTGCTCAAAGCTGCGGCTGCTGTACGAATGCAACCCAATGGCCTTCATCATGGAGCAGGCGGGTGGCATGGCCTCCACAGGCTTCGAGAACATCCTGGACATCCAGCCTGAGAGCATCCACCAAAGGGCTCCTGTGGCTATGGGCTCCCCTGAGGATGTGCTGGAGTACATCGCCATCTGCCAGAAACACGCCAAGAAGTGAGACCGCACTGATCAGGGACTCAGACAGTGGCCCTCATGTTGGGATGTACGTTAATGCCTCTTTAATGATGGGTTTTTTTTATGGTTTTTAAAGACCAAAAATGTGAAGAGAATTTTTCAGCATGTTTGGTGGTGCATTGTTTTCATGCCACAGTAGCAATGCTAATTTTTTTAACAGGTGGTTCAGTGGAAAGAAGTGGTTCATAAGCTCACAAACTCTCAAACGTACATATTCCCTAACAAAAACTACCAAAGACCAAAAATGTGCCAAAAACACACAAATGCACTTCTCCTCTTTAGTTTACCTCCAGTTGTGCCTTAATTAGAAGAGACATACATTCCAGATGTGCGAAAGACCAAAAACAACCTCTATGCAACGAAACTTGATTCCTTTATTATGTGAAATAAATGCTGTTTGGAACAATGAAGTCTCTCAATAAATAATAAGACCGAATGAGTGTTTGATCATTTCAGAAGTGTGTGTTGTCATCTCACATTCATGTAGCTGGAAGGTAAAGTTCAGAGATACTTAATCCAGTGGAGTCGACCTTTAAGCCAGAGGTCAGCTGAAGCTCAGAGAGCCTGAATGACATTTAAAGCTAACTTGAGCTGCTGTTGTGCTAAAGCATGACACTGTAGTCTGCAGAATCATCTTCTGTATCCCCGAGCCTTTAACAAAAAACAAACACGACATAAAACTCTGAAATAATACACGGTATTTTGAGTTGCTAGTAGTTGAAGTATATAAAACTTATCCTTTAAATGTAAAGTCACCCATGAAAAATATAGCACATTATATTTAACTGTGTAAACCTGGATGTAGTGTATAGAAAGCTGCTGCTCTTTTTCCACAGGCAGACTATTTCCAGGTTCATGTGAGGTTAAAATCCTGAGAAGTGTACCAAAGAGCTGCCATGTTACCCCAGGCTCGAGTCTCTGTTGTGAAACATGCTCTAAACCTGTTGCCTAAATGAATAAAAGAGCTGATAAAAGTGTTGTGCAGGATTAAAAGGTGCCAGTCTCTGCAGCTGACACCTGACACCCATCTCCACATACACACTCGCTCTTCCACTCGGCTGCGCTCACAAATAGATCCCCTGGCTTGCCTTCATGGCTCTGGGAATGAAAAGGACGTGGCTGGTAATGAGGTCGCTCACTTGCTGTCTGTCCTTCACCGGCTGAACTTGTAGCTTGCTGCCCACCAGGAAGGACAGGAGAACCAGTAACCGGCATGTCGGACCAGTCGGCATTTGAAACAGATGTATGGACCTTGACACGGTTCGTCATTGAGACGGGCCGCCAGGCTAAAGGAGCAACTGGTGAGCTGACCCAGCTCATCAATGCCATGCTGACAGCCATCAAAGCAATTTCATCTGCTGTGCGCAAGGCAGGCTTGGCCCACCTGTAAGTATCACCTATATACAGAGACAGTACAGTATGTGAAAACAAAGAATCCTGTGGATGAACCTGTTGTTAGAGGTCAGATTCAGTCACAGAGCTGGAGTTTCAGAGTCATTTGTCTGTGTTCCTGTTCTATAGTGTAGAAGCTGTCAAAGATAAATCACTTCTGATTTCGACACCGCACAATAAGTGCAGTAGTGCTGGTATGAATGGATGTTTTGTGCTAAATAAAGGTCGTGCTGCTCCAGTGAAAGCAGGACACAGAGCTTTGTATGATTTCAACACTCTAATCTTGGGTTTAATAAAAGATCATGCTGTGAGACGATCGAGACTGCACAGCATTTGGATTGTTAAAATTCTTCATTTAAGGGCAGGGGTGTCAAACATGTGGCCCGGGAGCCAAAACCAGCCCATCCGAGGGTCCAAGTCAGTCCACTTGATGACTTTGCAATGTGTGAATACTGCAGTGATGTTAAGATCTAGGCAAATGGTTTGAATCATAAACCTCTACATTATAGATCCACTCTGATCTGACTGACTGTGGAAAAAACACATTGTTCAACTTTATTTGTAATTGCCTAATTTTTCTTAAGAAATGTCACGCTGTTCATAATCATAATCGCTCATCAAATTCAAAAATGTCCTTGCATTTCATATAATGTAGTTGTCTTAGTGGTGCAGCCTGCCTCAGATCAAACTGGGCTGCATGACCTGAAATGAGTCTGACAGCCTGGTTTAGGGTTTAGTTTGTTTAGTTTTCTTTGGGCTGCAGATGGAGCTCATCAGGGTGAAAAGTAACTTCTAAAGACCAAAGTACCACCATGCTGTAGTGAAAATGTCTTAGAAGTATGATTTTCTATAAAAGAAGATTGCTGACACCATGCCAGCCCATAAAGAATGCATCATTATTCCGAGAGGTTATATAACCACACACAATTCAGCATTGTTAGCACTAAATGGAGATAACTCTCCAGCTCAAGTGCACTACAGTGGAAATTTTTCTTCTTGAAAAGTCTTGAAGAATTTTCTGCCTTATATGACTAACTGAATTTCTCTGCCCAGCTGGATGTGAGCAGGTCTCTCAGCTGGGTGTTCTGTGTGTCTAAAGTGACTAAAGTTTGGCTGCTCATTGGCCCATGCAGACAGGGTCTGGCAGGCGCTGTGAACGTGACAGGGGACGATGTAAAGAAGCTGGACGTGCTATCTAATGACCTGGTCATCAACATGCTGCAGGCCTCCTACAGCACCTGCTGCATGGTGTCTGAGGAGAACAAGGAGCTCATCATCACTCCCAAGGAGAAGAGGGTAAGCAGGAAAAACAACACATTTCACCTTCCAGCGAGAGGATCAGGTGCCTCTGTTATTTCTGTAGTGATGGGCGTGACCTCTTCCATTGGGGCACGGTCACTGAAAGATTTAATGAGTATGAAAATGGTCTAAGTCATATGCTGCAACCTCTGCAGATCTCACCCTATAAGAGATTTAACACACCTCACCCTGGCAGATTTTACACAGATGTGTTCTACTTTCCACCATCGTCATCAACTGATCAGATGAGGGAAGAATGGTGTCCCATCCCTCCATTCGAGAACAAGAGCTGTGCAGTATCAAGCTGTTTTGCCAGTGTCTGGGTTTTCCTTTAATTTGTCACTTATTTTAAACCAGAAAAGAAGTCGGTGTCACATGGATTACAACAGCACATTTATTAAATTCAGTGAAATCAAATGAGAACTTCCTCAAGCTAAAGTTTGTTCTGTTAACTAAATTTCAGTCAGACATCTCACATTTGAAATGATTTATTATGGCAGAAGAATACACTGTAATTATACAGGTGGATGTTGGGGTGGTGGAGGGGTAGAAGCAGCAGGCAGCGCTGCAGGGCGGCAGTGGGAAAGACATATCAGAGGGAGAGATGGGGAATTCAAAGCTCAAATACGCCACCAAATTAGCAGTGCATGGAGGGGATATCATGTTAGAAAAGTGAGTCACGCACAGGAAATCCAAAAAACATTCATATTTACAAAAGATTGAATCTGAAACACAGCTGGAGAATACAGTGAGCTCCATAAGTATTTGCTGTCTCTGTGATAAATTGATTTTTAGTTGATAGGAAATGGAAGCTCAAAACTTGGACTTGGACTCACCTGGCCATGAAACTACCTGTTAGTCAATTGTCCAATTCCTTTTGACCCTCTGAAAATAGGAGGGTGACATATAAAAATGGCTGTAATTCCTGAACAGTTAATGTAATACTTTTGTTAAACTCCTTAAATTAAAGCTGAAAGTCTGCACTTCACTCACTTCTTGATTATTTCATTTAAAATCTGCTGTGGTGTACAGAGGCAAAATTACAAAAAAAAAGTGTCATTGCCCAAATACTTATGGATCTAACTGTATTCATCTCCCACAACATTACAGGTGAATGACTGACACTCCAGAAACTTTGTCAGGAGATCAGAAAGGCTATTTTAATTCATGTTTTAAAGAGAACTTAGTGTGTGTGCATGTTATTCAGCAGAACTAATCTATCATTCACTGCCTTTACTGGTGTGCAAGTCATGTAATAAATATTTAAGATGGTCCACTGTGGGGCTTTTGTTAGTTCTTACAGACCCTTGAACACAGCACTGACACATGACACACAGTCCTCATTAATACTGCATACTGAATGTTACTCTAGGCTGTTAGATAGTGTAAAATTATTCTGAAAGTACTACAAAATCTGTCAAATCAGTTCACATCTAACAAGTGGGACGATGTTTATTTTCAAGGGTCTTTCTGTGTCTGCTGCTCAGACCCTGACACTGGTCATTTTAAAAAGGGAATGTTGTTTGGACAGTAATCAACAATAAAAGTTTGAGATGGCTACATAAAAAGATATGCTCACTTTCAATTATCATATTTAATCTTAAAAGTGTTATTAAACCTTTAGGTCTGATTGTGTTTTCTCACAGGGGAAGTATGTGGTCTGCTTCGACCCTCTGGACGGCTCCAGTAACATCGACTGCTTGGCGTCTATCGGCACCATATTTGCCATCTACAAACGGGTGAGTCTGAGCTCACAAACTGTCACTGAAGGTTCAAAGGTCAAGAAGCTTAGTCCATGCCTCGTTAACAAACAGGATGCTTTGTATGAATACAAAACCACAGAAAAACAGTTCTCACTTTGCATAAGATTTATATGTTTGAATTTAGTGATATGCTTTTAAATAAATCACTTTAAAGTGTGAAATGTAGAAAAAAGTTTGCACAGTTAACTATGGAAACTCTGCATTTGCTTGACAAAAATATCCTGTTTTTCTGAAACATTTTAGAATACATTTCTGCTTTTTAGATTAATCATCTTCTACGGGGGCAGACAGGGGGCATGGGGTGACACAAGCCTCCCTGAAATATGTTTGCCACCCCTACCTGTTACTGTTAATCTTACAGTACCCAAAACCACTGGATGAGAGCATGAATAGGATCAGCAGGAATCTAACAGAGTACATATATTTTTCTTTGAATGCTGTAATATTTATTTTAAAGATTTAGGTACTTACTATTTTGCAGATAAATTGCATTATTATAGATTAAGTTAGGCAGCAGTATATAAGTAATTAAAAACCATCAACAGTAATGTACTGATTGTGAAAAGTGCCATTCTATATAATGAGTATGTTTCCTGTGGCTACTTTAAATACATTTTGATTATACTAAGTTAGATTATACTATATTAACTTGTGTGCTATTAAGCTACTTAGGGTTGTAACTTTTTCTTAAGTAAAAAGTCTAAACACATATTTTTCAACTTTGCAAAATGATTATCTAACATAAAATTATGTTGAAACTCTTGTGCTGCAGTAAATCTGTAGCAGGACACATGAGCCTGAAAATCATACCCAATGTTTTCTAAGCCAATTTCTACACTGAGTTTATTTCTGATTAAAAATTCTGATTTCCTGCCTGTGAAAGTACAGTAACACACTGCAGGCACAAGAGGGCGCTGCTGTCCAGCGAAATCTGGTTTTACAGCTTCAGTCTGCTGAACTTTTTAAACATTGCGCAACACAAAGCAACAGCTTTGTGTTGTACACTGAGTACAGAGTGAGCCAGACTGAAGTTAAAAAGACAGAACGCAAATCAGTGCCACTTTCAGGTCAGTGTGAGGTTTATATCATAAAATCTGTGAATCAAAATATTAATCCACAGACTTGTTTGGCTTCTCTCAGTCTTTAATTATAAAACAAGTAAAACATGAAACTAATGTCAGATTGTGAGTTTTTGTTCTAATGTTACAGTCTTTGTCCTCTAAAGCACTCTGCCTGTGAACAGTTTGCATGTAATCTTTCAGATCTGGACTCTTACAGCTTGGTGTTTTGCATTTAGTAATTTTGCAGGAGGATACCACTTTTCATTTGTTCTTTTTCCTATTTTATCCCCCCTGTGTTCTCTGTTGTGATATTCAGATATCAGAGGGGGAGCCCACAGATAAAGACGCCCTGCAGCAGGGCAACAACATTGTGTGTGCTGGCTACGCCCTCTACGGCAGCGCCACCCTTGTGGCTCTCAGCACGGGCGCCGGCCTCAACTTCTTCACACTCGATCCTGTGAGTACTTCAGTCTAATGAAAGGTTTCTACACCTCCACAGAATGTCATGGTGAAAACTCCTGAAGGGCCTTTTCTTTGATGTCTCCTTCTTTCAGTAATAATCTCATAAACTCCGTTTATTGTGTCCCTCGCAGTTGTGCTTTTTCCATTTCTTTGATTTTATTGTGCTGTAACTGACTCTGCTTAAGAAAACAGACATTATCCTGTCAATCATTTCTCAGTGAGACACATCTGCACAGTGTAATCAGGGTTTCAGAGGTTATAAACACACATAAATCCCTTTAGATTTGGCAGAAAGTTTCTGGCACCCCATCTCTCCTTAAATAAATTCAGCATATCATCTTACTCTTCTCATATTCTGGGTTTCAAAGGCAAAAAAGAGGATGAATATAGGGCTCACAAACAGATTTGAGCCTTCTTTTTACTTTCTTTTCATCATTTTTCAGTATATTGAGTCTTCTTGTCACTGTGTTTAGTATGCAAATTTTGGGATGCTTCCTGTTTTACTTCCTGTCTGAGTGTTTTCATTACTTTCACCTGTTACCCTCCTGTTTCTCATTCCTAGTTAGTCTTCAGTGTATACACATACAGGTTTAGTTATGATATAGTTGAAAAAATTAATCTTGATGCAAACAGAAATGTAGGAAAAACCAAGCTGGATTGATCCTCTGGAACTGACCCACTTCTGTTGATTCTAAGGCTGCAGATATCCTTATTAAATTATTTCTAGAATTTGTGACACCTAAATGTTTAATTGTTTTCTTATCAGGCCGTCGGCGAGTTCATCCTGACTGAGAGGAATGTGAAGATCAAGCCGAAGGGGAAGATCTACAGTCTGAACGAGGGCTATGCCAAGTACTTCCACCCCTCCATCAATGAATACCTCAAACACAAGAAGTACCCCGAGGTAAGAACACATCACAGAGAAGCGACAGCTGACACAAACATGCATGGCATCCCACTTAAATGGAGCCCTTTTTGTTTGTGGCTTTAAATGTGGTACCTTTAACTGAAGCTGCAGTAGAAATGAGAATTATTGACCCACAGAGCATCTATTCTATTCTGCTGGCTCACAGCTAAATTTAACACTCAGTCCTGGAGCCACATTTCACACACAAGCAGCTCCTCACACTCATCATGTGAGTCCTGACGAAGGATTCGCTCTGCTAGAATAAATTTACATCAAGACTTTTGGTTACCAATTGTATGGTAAATGGTAAAGCAGTTACACACACACACCGGTGGAATAAATATTCATGCATATATGTTTTCCATTTAGGGACAAACAGTACATACTGGGAGATTTACAGTGAAAATCTGACTTTAAAGCAAAGACTCTTCATACATTCGTGTGCCAAGAGCAGGTAAAGATTACCTACGCCCTGCCTGAAACATGTGACTGGCAGTAAGTGGAGCGTGACTATTTGGTCAGACTGTTCGAAGGAGTGGTGGCTCGGTCAGCTGAGCTGCAGGATGGTGACACAGCTTCTGACAGTACACATCCTGTTCCTCAGGAAGCTGCAGCAGCTTCTCATCTGGAAACTCTGATGTCCACAGGTGCACACTCAGCACTTCACAGACATGAAGCCAGCGTTTGTTTGGTCATCAGCGTCCTCTTCATCAGTGAAGGATTCGCTGATACTCTGGTTTTCTGCGCTCTTCCTTTTGTTACAACAACAGTGACACACGATCAGCCTGTAAAATCTCTCATTTCAGTTTTCTTTGCATTGTATTTTTTTCCCACCAACCCAAAAAAGCCTCAGCTGGACTTTCAGAATAACTGAAAATGCAACTTAAAACTGGTGTATTGCATCACATGTGTGACATGACTCAGTAAAGCTTGATCCTTCGCGGCTTCAGTTTGAAAGGATGGTTTCAAACACTGACCAAGTGTTGCACAAAACACTTTTTAAATCAGATGTAATGCTGAGTTATATTTGAGGGTATTTTTGTATTTTAGTGTCACTTTACATCTTTTGGAGCCTTTAACACTTTGCAAAAGCCCATTTTGTACATGTTTGTATTTCAGATCAGTCTGACCTTGTGCCACAGATTAGTTTCTACTAATATCCTCTCATCATTCATATTATAGTTCACACAACACATCATGAGCCAGCACAATTCTTCAGTAACCACAGAGTTACTCACATTAACAAATCTTGTGTCACAAGGTTAAACTAGAATGCAAAAGTTTCTGAAATGCCTCGTGGGGAAGTTTAAATCGAGTGTAAATACATGTGGTATCTTTTTTTTCCTGTCTGCTCCTTTTTTAAAACAGGCAGTTTTTCACCTGTTTACAGAATACAAAAAGTTGCAGATTACAAAAAGCTGCACACTACATGAAGAATAATTTACAAATGTAAAGTCTAGCCTGTGGAAAAAGCCTTATTTAGTTATAGAGGAGCAGTCATACAGAGTCAAATGATGGGTGTCATGTTGTAGATGATTTTAACACTAAATGGTATAGAAAACAAATCTTTCCAAACCCAGGTTAGTACGACTCGCTCAGTGCTTCCATATCAGCACTCCTCCTGCTTCTCTCTCAGCATTAATATGCTTTAGATCATAATTCATAACTTCACACATCACACCCTCAAAAACTTCCCGTCACTCTCTGCGTCTTTCTTTTTTATTTTCAGTTACTTTATTTTAGGAAGTTTCGCTCTAGCTGGACTTTTTTTTCTTTCTTTTCTTTTCGATCGTGTGTGTCATGTTTGGGAAGGCCTGCTTGACTTTACAGACACACACACGCACACACACACACCCCTCCCTTATGGGATATGACTCAGCAAGCACATGACTCTGCATCATGTTGTGCTGGTCAGAACATGAACCTCTCTTCAAGGGAAATCCACACACCTTCCACTTTACACTGCACATGTTCTTGTTACATTTTAACCTGTTAAGCAATAAGTTATGAAAAAAGTAGTTCATTAAAAAGAATATTTAATCCACCAATCAAATGATTAAAAAGTAGACTTTTCACACTGAACTCTCTGCCTGTTTACTCCCTCTGTGGGGCTGAACATATGTTCCAGCTGCTGCAGGAGGACTTTGACCTGTCTGGTGTTTGCTGTTAATTTTCCCCCTGCAGCAGCAGAAGGGTCCTAATCCCTGAACAAAGCAGATGAAGCTGCAAAACACGGGTTTCATTCACTCTGATTCACTGAAATCTTTGTGTGTAAACCAGTTTTTTTTTTCATATAATAATCCAATTTAATTTGTTCTCACTTCAAAACAAGGCATTTAGAAGCAGTTTCAACATTACAAAATATAAAATCTCTGAGTTATGATGCAAATGTTTATGTCAAAAATCATTAAATATCAGGAATTACTAGCAAATCAGTTTATAAAATGAACTAGCCATGTTAAAACAGGGGTGTTGAACTCAGTTTGGCCACACTGAGAAAATCACTTCAATATAATATTGGATTATATTGTTGCATTTTTCCATATATACTTCTTACATATAGCTTTGTCAACATAAAGGCCCTAAAAAGACCACCTACTGGCAGCGTGAGGGTAAAAAAATTCAACTGTAATTTTGCTTTTTCTTAAATACAGTAGGTGTGTGGTAAATTTCAATAAAAAATAAAAGTAAAAGGTCTGTGATCATGTAGTTTATATCTAAAATACAGCCGTGCCCTTTAGTGTGAAAATGGATGTGCAACAAACCCACAAACAACAGGACACATTTTTATTTTGGTAAGTAAAGAATAATTTGGCTTTGACTGCTGGACACATGATTCTGATGGTACGCAGCTCTTTGTTGTTAAATGTCTGTAATTGTAATGTTTTTGTTGTGGTTGTATTTATCTGACAGTTGCCACAGAAAAAGATCCTTTTTTGATATCTTACATACAAAAAGTATAAACATAAAGCCAACATAAAATACAGACTAACACTGGAGTTTGTATTTGGGAGTATCTGATTAAAGGGTCCCGAA
The DNA here is from genome assembly GCA_015108495.1 of Heterochromis multidens. NCBI lineage: Eukaryota > Metazoa > Chordata > Actinopteri > Cichliformes > Cichlidae > Heterochromis > Heterochromis multidens. Next base: position 20,653 of record VUQS01067585.1, on the reverse strand, counting down.
ATCTTTGTTAATGTAACCTTTGTGTGTGTGTGTGTGTGTGTGTGTGTGTGTGTGTGTGTGTGTGTGTGTGTGTTTTAAAAAACAAACTAACTAAAATTACATTGTGGACCACAGAAAATGTGACTGAAAAACATCAAAAGGATTTTTAGTGACATTTAAAATGAATTTCCTTCCTGCAGGATGGCAGTTCCCCCTACGGAGCCCGATATGTGGGCTCGATGGTCTCAGATATTCACCGCACCATCGCCTATGGAGGGATCTTCATGTATCCTGCCAATGAGAAGAGCCCCAAAGGAAAGGTAACCACTGACCTCAGAGAAGGCTACAAGAAATTAAAGGAGACTCACACTTTTTTTTTTCCCAACTCCTTGCTTTTAGTCTTGGACTCTACTAGAGTGGCTTTGCATGATTTACACTTCAAAATAATCCTTATTTATCTTACACTGGGCTTTGGTGTGGCAGGTGTGCCTGAGATGACACTGAGATGAAAGCGACAGCCACTCTCACTGACATCATGCAGAGCCCAGAACAGGAAAAAAAGGTTTCAGAGCAGTCTGAGGCCTGAGCTTTTGGCTCACAGGGATTAGGACCTTATACACTGAGCTCATTATCTGAAACTCTGGCTGTGTTTAATATCAGCACACATCATTGTAGCAGTATGAAAAAGCATAGCAGATCCCCTTTAATGAGAAACAAAAAGAAACAAAGGTGTGTTTCAGTCATAAAACTATTTGAAGAGTTTTTAACTCCAAAAGTTTGTTTTAACTTTTGCACCAAAAGGAAATGCATGGATTCAGGAACTCACTCCAGCCCTCCTCTGACTGTGACACACTCACAGTAACAAACACTGCAGTGGATCTCTCAGTGGGGTAATCTCAGGTTGGACGTGTTTTTCTTGTCCTGTGGTAAATAAAGCTCAGAGGCAGCAGAAACTGGTGGTAAAGAAAACCCACAAATCTCACTGATTTCCTTCCAGGCAGCTTCACTCTCTGAGCTCTTTATACACAACATGCTGTACTTATTTCCAGTATTTGACCTGTACTTTGATTCAGTTACTGAGGTGGAACAAGAGCTACAGCTGCTGAAGAACTTTTTCAAAAAACAACAACAAAGAATCAATAAATAAGACACAATTAAATTATTAAAAAGTGATGAATACATTATAATTTGTACACTGAATGCAAGGGAAATTACAGTCACCAGGCAGCTGTGAACAAAGTTTAGATTTAAACCTGGGTACATCTGGACTACAATCAAGACAGGAATGTGAAACTCAGAGTTTCTAGTTTCAGTATGTAGTCAGAACCCGCTTATTCATCATAGTGTATTATTATTGAAATACTGAGGAAAGACTATTTAAATGTAACCTGGAAACAAAAAACTTTTATATTTTAGCCAAATTTAGAGGATTTTTTCAGTGCTTAACAGAAATTGAAACCATGTAAACTCCCAAATACGTCCACCATGAGAAAAATTTAAAAACCTTTCACAACCAGCTGTCTGAATTCTAATCTGACTCCTAAAATCTCCAAAATCTTGTATAGATCGATATAGCTGCATTTCATGCTGAAGCACAATATAAATGTTATTTATGTAACTGAATATCACAAATATACAATATACAAATGCAGAAAAATATAACATGTTATGTACTTAGAAACTTGATTTACATAAGGAAAATGGTTCTAAAATTGCATGTAGTCAGCATGCAATAGCTGTCAAGTGTATAGACTGCATACTTTCCAATGAAGACACTTGATATGACAAAAGTATGCATGATAACTGTGAAGAATATGATCCTAGAGGACATCAGTAATCTTCCACATGGCACCAGTAACACGAGCACAGTTATGTTTGAGGAGAGATGAGACGAAGGTGAGTCCTTTGGAGGATGAAGTTCTGGATCACCAGGTGTCCCACAATCTGTGAAACTGCACAGCATTTTTATTGTTTGCCCTTTGCCCCACATATCGAGGAAATGCCCCACGTTTTGGTTGGCTGTTCTTTTCATAAGTCAGCACTGCAGGACAGACACCTTTCCAAAGTTTGGCTGTGAAGAAAGAAGACTCTCTTAAAAGGTCAAGTGGAAGTTGAAATGTCACGAGCCATCCACGGTTTGTGTGGATTTGATGGACACAAAGAAAAGGAAATGCAGCCACAATAAAAAGTGGGAAACTACTCCACTTCTCGATTCTGATAGAATTTTCTTCCTTTTTCTTGTTGTCATTTTTCAGTGTTGCGCTGGGGAGAATATGACATGAGTTTGTGTGTGCTTATTTTATTAAGTCAGATTATTAATGCCTCTGAGGATTAGTCTTTGACTCGTGTTTTGTTTGTTGAGATCTGGTGCCAGAGGATGCTCAGATGGTCCAGCACTGTTTCAGTTTTACCCCGACTTTCAGCCATCATGTGCACTGCCACAGTTACTGACATACAGTCAATAAATATGTAGAGTGATGATTAAACATTTAACGTGAACACACAATCAGTATGTCTCTAACTGAATGGTTGCCTGCATGTGACATGTTTATGGTCATCTGTAAATTGTAGCTACAAAAACACTGGCTACTCTCCCCAAACTTGCACTACCCTGGTTATATTTAAATCTTTAAAATGTTTGTCGCCATGGAAGCAAGCATTTAACAGGCCAAACAGCTCATGGATATTTTTAAAGAAGCAACTAAAATGATTTCAGGCAAGTTAAAGTGAAAAAAATGCAGCAAAAAAAGAAACATTCCCCTAAAAACAATAATTTCTCCTCATGAAGCTTTGACACAAACTCATCCAAATGTAGAAGTGATATTACAGTAATATTTATATACATTTTTTCCTGCTCATAAATGTGACACAAACAACTGGAAATTTACTGAAAGGTTTATGTCTCTATCCACAAAATGCATTCGATATATTACCCTTAAATAGTTGCTGTTATTATGTTATTCCTCATGACATTGTAAGGACACTACCTTAGAATATAAAGCAACTTGTGATGGCTTTTAAGTGGCACTATGTACTTAAAGTTGACTAACTTTGACTACTAGTAATATATACATTTTTCTATGCATCTACATTTTTATTGTGAATGTTTTTGACCACGATTGTTGTGACAGTTTTAGTCAGTCTCGGCCTTCTTAAATTCTTTGAGCTCACTGTGAAGTCTTTAACAGTCATAAACAGAGAGAGTGAATATTTGCCATTTTGCTTCAGATATTCCTCAACAATTCGATTACGATTAACAGTTAGATTTTAACTTCCAGCAGGAACTGTGTGACCTTTGGCTGCCAACAACAGATGGGCTGCTGATCCCCTAATTAACTGGAGTATGTTTTTTTTATTTTTCCCCAAAGCTGCGGCTGCTTTACGAGTGCAACCCCATCGCCTTCATCATCGAGCAGGCCGGCGGCCTCGCCACCACCGGCACCCAGAGGATACTGGACGTTCAGCCTGAATCGCTCCACCAGCGGGTGCCCTTTGTAGTCGGCTCACCTGATGACATCAACGAGTACCTGTCCTTTGTCAAGAAGTTCTCATAAAGCTGCAGGAGCTTTGATTGACTTGACTTAAAGAACATAACGATTCTTAAAATGTAGTTTTCTCATAATCATGACCTGAAGTTGTTTTGGCTCTTCTGATCACAGGAACACAGTGATTTGGGATCTTTACATTCTGAGTTCAATGTTCAATTTAACCTTAAAAAAAAATACTGTAGATTTATTAACTATGCCATCATGATTTAAACAAATTGTCTCAATGAGCTGCTAGATATTGATGAACTTGCTGGAGTTGGGTCAATATTTTGCATATAAACATAAAGAAATCTGACACCAGAAAAAAGAAGAATCCAGTGACTTATTCATGAATTTTGTAAATTTTGATTCTTTTTTTTTGGAAAGTCACATTTTGAGCAACAAAGTAAAAATCTGCATGTCCTTGATGAAAATCACTTCCTAAGCTGCACCAGACTTCAGAAAAGTGAGGATTACAATATCTTTATCAGTTAGGCCTAAAATATCACGAATGTTTCATGAAAGTACACAAGCAAAAAAAGGCGTAAAAATACAGATATTTACACCAGTGATGGATTATATGTTCAGAACAGACTGTAGAGCTCACGACTTTAATTTTACACAATGATGTCTCTGCACAGATTAATACAGTAATTAATTTTTTCCAGTGTTACCGGCTGAAACTTCACTTGCTGCAGCACCTAAAACTGAAACTCACTGTACACATTTTAATGATTTGAGTGAAATGACCCTTTTCCAGATTCCTAAAGCTGCTGCTGGCATGTCCGCCTGGACTGAGCTTATAGGTGAAGCAGATATGGAACAGAAACACATCTACACCTGCGTTTAACCTAGTTTAAATACATGAGGTATGTAAAGTGCACTTTCTGTATATAAACTCGAGTTGTTGATATACTCTCTACAGCTTTCAACTATGACTATAAATTTCTGTTTTCACACACGGGTAATATTATTTTAATCTCAACATACACGTTTTTATCCCAGTAAAGTAAACTAGGACATCGCTGTAAATATGCTGAAGATTATTTGAAAGGGTTATGTCACTATCAGCAGCCTCAGAATATAAAATACCTCGAGATGGTACTAACTTATTCTGAACTGAATATTTATGAATGTCATTTAGTGGCATCTGTTTTGATGCTAATAGGAAGCGTCACAAGAACTGATATTTAAAAATAGGATATTTCAAAATCAGAAGGCTTATTGTGTCAGTAATGCATACGTACACTTGTCTACAGTTATAATTTTGTTTTTCAATTTTTAAAAAAAATTTTGTTACTATTGATAGAGAAGGTATTTGTCAGACTGTAAGATTTAAGACATTCAGAACATTTACACCAATACAAACACTTAACTCGCTGGTTAACAAATTCCACTAAAGTCAAATAGTTTTGTAAGTACAACATAAAGTCTAGTTTTCAGTTTTAACCTCACTACAGACTCTTTCACTATCTCCACTTTTAGTAATGTCCAAAAAATTGAACACAGTGATCAGTTAAAAAGGAAATTAGTTGTCGGCATTATTGCTTTTTTTAAAAATTAATTTTCTAGATATCACTAATTGCGATATCTAGGTTGGTGGTTCGATTGCTGGCTCCTTCTGCTCATATGTTGAAGTGTCTTTGGGCAAGATTCTGAAGCCTAGATTTATCCAGATCCAGAGCGTCCATGATAGTTCAAGAAGTGCTCAGGTTAAGTAGAAAAGCATTATGTAAGTACCATTTATAGATTTACTGGGTCATTGGCACCATTTGTTAATCTATAATCCTATAACATCCTAGTCCCAGGGATCAGAGAGCATGGCTGTTAGGTTGTTGCTCCATTTTAAACCAGCATATGTTAAAAATCATACAGCTGAAGCTTCATTCATTAATCATCACAAACATTAGATTTCATTATCCTGAGATCTTTGAAACATTTTTCAGATGTTAAGTTGTAGAAATTACGCTAAAAATTGCTAAAATATTATTTACATTGGATTAAAATTTTAAGTAAAATTTGAGAAATATTTTGACTTCTGCAGGATGACAGGAAGTGCATTAGTGATTTTAAATGCTGACATGAGGTTGAATTTATAGTCAAATGAACTGCTTTATTTAGACCACATGATCAGACAAAGCTTTAAAAAGAAGAAGTCCTGAGACCAAACTAGTGTTTTAAAACTTTAATTGATCACAGTAAAAGTAGAAAAGAAATCATTTACAATGACCAGAGCAAGTGGTAATGAATCACTTACCAAGTGGCATACACATATTTACAGAGAATAAAACGATGAGCTAAAATTTTTTCTCCAGACAAAGTGACAGAACAAAACAAAAACGGGGCAATTTCCCTAAAAATCAGTGTTATTAATCGTGACTCATCACAGAATCTCCTGTGTGTCTCACGCTGACTGCAGTGTCATCCCTCCTGTCCAGTCAAACTATTGCATTAAAAACACTATGGTGCTACGAGGTGGAGCAGAGCATTTCACACCAGAGGGTAGCTGGCTGCTGTCGCAATACCACAGTGGTTCTGTCGATCTTTAGCCATGTAGATGTAGCCTTTGTTGCCCCAGTTTTCACTCCAGCTGCAGAAAGATAAGAGAACAAAGGTCAGGAGGTGACTTAAGATTGGTTTTGGCCCCTTTGTATCGGTGTATCTACATCACAAAGGGCTGCAAACTGACCTAAGAGAAAAGTCCTATTTACATTCCAACTGTTGAACTGCTCTCTCATACATAACAAAACACTGCTTTACATCAGACTGAGAAGTCTGTGACATTTAGGAGCTTTTTAAACACCAACTGGAAGTGAAATTTATCGGCAGCACAAGGAGGAAGTGAAATAACTTTTGTTGAGTGGATTTTACACACTTGAAAGAGACCACTGAAGGCAGAGTACGCTGCATCTTTACAAGGAAGTTTGACTGACCTGTTCTTGACAATCCAGTATTTCTTGCCGTCCACATCTTCTCCCTCAAAGCCGTAACCCACTGCCAGCACGCCGTGGTCCAGCTCCTCGCTGCTGCATTCCGCCTCATAGTAGATTCCTAAAAATTAAAGCCACAAGTTAAACCTGCAGCTCAGCTTCTGACCATAAAAAACACCAGCAACCTGATGCAGGAAGATTTTAAATCAGGTCAAACAACTAAACTTGCAGATCACATCATTCCTATTCATTTCATAAATCAATTTATTTCAATTCAAATGCATTTTCATAAAAACCAGGCACTGACCTGACTGGTAAAACTGGAAAGACTCATGGCCAGCATCAATGGCAACTGAAACGGGTCCAACAGAGGCAATGGCCTTCATCAGCGCATGCTCACTGCCACTCTTAATGTCCACGAATCCGGTGTCATTGGCAGCGTTGTACTTGGGGTCGTAATGGCACTGCTGTTCATCCTGAAAGAGGGAAGAAGGAGGGGGAGGTGAGTGAGGCCAACACAGAGCTCCGAATCAGAGAACTCTTTTCATGATAAAAAAAAAAAAAAAAGCTCCGTTTAACCAACACCAGGAAGGTTAACACAGAAATTTATTAAATGATCAGTCAATGAGTCAACTAATTAGATCTCCAATTGATCTGATTCTTTTTTTAAAGTGGTCAGAAAAAAGTTTCCTAAACATGTTAAAAGTAGATGAGTAAACTGTTGACAGGTCACTATAGGATAACTTATTTCTTTGTATTTGTACTGAAAACACTGATACGTACGGTTCCCAGGTAAGGGTAGGACTCCTCAGAATCCAGGCCATGGTTGTCCTCGACGTACTGGAAGGCCTGGTCCATCAGACCTCCGTTGCAGCCCTCGTTGCCCTCGGGTCTGGAGCAGTCCACCAGGTTCTGCTCGCTCAGCGACACCAGCTTTCCGGTCTTCCTGAACTGCTGACCCTCCAGAGCTCCAGTGGTGCTGAAAGCCCAGCAGGAGCCACACTGACCCTGAGGGGAGCAAGGAGGGAGGGAAGTGGGTTAAGACGGGATGATGGTGATGAAGAAATTAAATCTCTATATTGTGAAAGTTTTGTGGCTGTAAACTTCTACATGAACATAAGAGGTAAAGCAGAAACAGAAAATTAACTTATTAATACATTTCTGACAGATCATTGAGATGATTGACTTTTAAACCAGTTGAGGTTCAGTATTGCTGAACATAAGCACGGTCAGATTTGGGTCTTTAATGCAGGCAGACTGTTTGCTGCACCCTGGCCTGGTTTACAGTGAGCTGGCTGGACCTGTTTTATTGTACAGAGTGAAAATGTATGCCGAGGGGGGCGGAGAGAACAGACTGTGCACTCATGAAAGAGGAGGAGGGGGTAGTGGTGTGGCTGCAGTAAATAGATAAAAAACACCCTGCAAGCAGTCATCTTATCATCATGCAAAACATGTACAGTAATGTCCTTCATCAGCAAATGAGTACATGTACAACAATGCACATGACATCAGGTTTAATGATAAATGTAAACAACTGACGTAAAGTGGTGCATTTGTATCTCCAGCGATGTTGTAAGAACTGGGTAAGTAAGAGTTGGGAGTCAGTCTGGGATTTTTACAGTGACAAACAGGGAAGGAAAACAGACCAGTGTGGTTATGAAACCTGCTGGTTTTGCAGGAATGACCCTGTTTGTCATGATAAACATACAAAAATGATCTAAGACATTTGTGAGAGAGCCACATGAATACCTGACATTACATAACAAGTTTGGTTTTAATACAAGAAGCTTCACCTAAAAAAAGCTGCCTCTCCACCTTCCTACTCACTCACTGCTTAATCTAAATTACAGTTTACCTCCACTCTGTAAAACCAAGGGAAGCTCCATCTCAATAACTCATATGGTGCAGCTGCCAGAGGGCCTGAGCTACAAAAGAAGGAAAAGAGCCGTTACCTGGTCCTTAACGGGAGTCACGTAGCCCTTGTCCCTCCAGTCCAGAGAACGAGGGGCCTCCAGGAAGTTTGGCTCCATGAACAGGGACCCCTTCACCTTTCTCTCTGCTTTGTGCTTGTAGCCGTTCATGAGCTGCCTGAACTCCTCGTTAGTCTGTGGGAACAATGTTAAGAGTGTAAATGATGCAGCCAGAGTGAAGCAGGTTGTATATGTTGAAGACAAAAAGCTGCATCATGCTCTTTGTTGCACTGCTAGCCTTTAAACTTCCATATAATCTTCATTTTTGTATGCATAAGCACCCGTCTTGGATTTCCATAGCTATACCATATCCAGTGATATGCCTGTTATCTCTATCATTCTCCTCTGTTTCCAGACCTTTATAAAAACCCTGATAAGTTTCAGCATGTGCGATACGAGTGTGTGTTTAAACTGCTGGCTTACCATGTCTCCAAAGTGGTTCATGCCCAGGCGGTAGGAGTGTTTGCCCATGGAGTGCTCCAGATTGTGCAGCTCAATCTTCTTCAGGTTTTTCTCCCACACCATTCTCCTCCAGCCCTCCTCCTTCTGCAGAGAGAAAACTCAACAGTCAGGCCTGTTCTGCTGGACGGGGCAGCTCCGTGCTTTACGACACAAAACAAAAACAACAACGATTCACCTCATGGTATTTTTTAGTGTGCCAGCTCTTCCACAGGTTCCAGTGCTCATCCAGCTGTGGGTCCAGATGGGGGGCTGAGAGAACTGAGCTCAGGCCAACAGCCAGTACAGCCAGCAGCAGCTTCATGATGGCTTCCTACTGCAAAAACAAGAGAACAGCGTCAGGATCAAATTTCACAGACGTATTTTTGAAGAATTCAGGTCTGGAGTTCTTCACAGAAACACGGTTACTCATCACAATACTCGTGTCGTTTCTTATTTATCATAATGACTAATACAGGACTTCGCAATAAAGCTGGAAAGCACATTCCCGACAGCACAGTCATATCCCGGCCCTTCGGCCCAACACGCATCAGGAGCCTGCTGGATCCGCCGGATTTAAAGAAATGTAAACTGCATCCCAGAAAAACGGCCCTACTGACGCCTTCATCGCCATTTTCCTGCACATTTGTGAGCGGAAACGGTTCCAGATCCCGACAATAACCCGAGCCTGTTGTTTTGTGCAGCGTCACGGGATCGGCTGCCCCGGCGGAGAGCCAAGAAACCAGGCCGACACCGAAACTGCTCCCAGGAAAACGAAAAGAAAACCAAAACTTCAACCGGCCAGAAACGGCGGTCATTTACCACCTGATCCACAGCAGGACGGTGTCCCGGTTTTTCTCAATTTAACGGAGAAAACTAACAATGGCTGCTACTTTATCACCGGCTGCAGACGACCACAAACACAGCCGAACGAAATAAGACAGTTAGATCTGGTGCATAACAGCAAAAACATTGACTTTCATCACTAAAAAAAAAAGTTAAATTTAAAAAAGGGCTAAACTAGACATTTTTAAAACGGACACTGGTATGTTGTTTATGCTAGGTTTAACGGGCGAAAACAGAAAAAAAAACAACCCACAAATAATTCGGAATAAAAATGACTGCCCCTTAAATTTAAGCGTCAAGGCTGAGAAAGAAAGTTAGAAATTATACTTACTCTAAATTCTTCGGTGCTGAATGTGAAGAAGAGAAAAAAATTAACCTTCTTCAACGGAGCTGCTTAAAGTTTATAAAGGCCCCAGCTGCTCTGTGACTGCTCTGTGATTGGTCTGCTCCTGTTCGCTTCACCTTAGGCCCCGCCCCACAGTGTCGATGTCATCATGGAAGCACGTGATTCCCCCCCTCCCCAGGTCAATAGTGCTGAAAGGTGAGCTGTTGTTGTTGTCGATGTTTTTGCAAATAAAACTGATTAAAAAAGAATTGATTAAATCAGTATTTTTTTTGTTTTAAGATAAAGACCCCCTGCTTTATCTTAATAATGACAATGCTGCTCAGTACTGCTGATTCAAAGAGTGAAGTGAAGCCACCTCATTCAGGAACTAAAACCTGCCTTTTAGATTTGCAGCAAAAACACTCAAAGTACATTCATCAAACTATTAGTAATAATAATATGTAGTGTGTGTTACTGAAAACAGGTCTGTGTTTGTACTTTGGTATTTCTGTGGGGGGTGCAGGGCTTTTAAAAACAGTTAAGCTTATAAATGAATATATTACTGAAAATGTGTGGATGAACAGAAGTGAAACAGTGCAGAAGAGTTGGATTTGTATCTACACACACCCCACAGATAATCAGGACTGCAGGTTTTCTGTAGTAATTTGATTTGTAACCAGAGTAGGAAACTAGAGAAAGGCTTGTCGATTACTCCTAAAGACGTGTCATTTTCTTTGCATGATGCTGTCACAGCAAAAAAGAATAATTATGTACAAAAAGCACCCACAGAAAGCCTCTCAGTTAGTTTAAAGCACAGGATAGTTGAGTGTTTGTACAGTTCAGACACTGTTTTCACAGACAGATTTAAAATGCCCAGGGCACTGCAGTGCTTGAACTTGTTTCAGGTGCTCTAACTTTGCAGATTATCTGACACTAATACACTAAAGACTGTTGTGTACTTAAAAAAAAATTACACAACAAATGAGTATAATCTATAAGGTACTACTGAGATGGAGGGAGTACTAAGGAAGTCTCAGGGCTGAAAAAGTCCAGCTGAGCATTTCTTACTGGGTCATGAGAAATTTGTAAGAAAAAAGTGGAGAATCTTTAGTTCCAGATCATACTGGTCGAGTATATTTTTGTAATTGATTTCCTGCAGTGCACCACATCAGCAACTAAATTAAGGTTCGCCTGCACAATTTGTCTGAAGTAAAAACAGCTTTAAAATGATGATGTCATGGAGTTTCAGATAGGTTAAACTACTCCTTTCTTAGGTTTACTATTGAATAAAAATATGAGATGATGATGATTTTGTCCCTGTCTTTCAGCCTGTGTTGCTCTGGGCTCCACTCTTTGTAAACCTATAAGTTAAAAAGTAGATATATCATATAGTATCATTTATTCTTTAGAGGAAGATATAACAAATACTTCTTTTTAAAATGAAGATACATTTACAAAATAAACTTTGTGTAATCCTTCAGGTGTTAGACTGTAACACCCTGACAACGACTGCATTACCATACAGTAAAGCACAGACGGCCTGTCTGTGCTTACATGAATATGCATGACTGCTTGCTGGTGCAAAGTCTGAGTTGATCAGGGTCGGTGATCATGTGACTGATAAGACTGAACAACTCTGAACAGGCTGTTTATGCATTCAGGACTGAACCTTTTGTTTTGTTGTGATGCTCTTTTGTGATGGTCTGACTTCAAGGATTACGTCATGACATTTTTATTTACTTGACAGCTTTAATTACAAGTTACCTCTGCAGGTTCAGATTTAAAATGCAGAATAACACACAAAATATGATGCATTTTTATAGAGTTAACTCAAAATACTTTAAAATGGTACAGCATTAAAACACATAGTGTAGCGGTTTACACATTTAACAAACAAAAGGTCCCCTGGTAAAAATCTGTTAAAATCTGCCAAATCAAACATGTGGAGCTAGAAAGTAGCTTCTTCACGTGGTAATAAATCAATAACAGCAGTCAAATAATGACATATAGTCAATAATGTAACACAAAAATAACACACACTTTATGAAGTGCAACACTTCAGTATAAATATACAAGCACAGCCTGCAAAATAAAAGTCAAGTATCCCAATGCAAAATATCTCAGAATCAGAATCAGAATCCTTTATTGTCATTAAACATCTGATGTTTAATGACAATAAAGGATTCTGCTGCACTTCTTATGACACACATGATGACAAGAGTTGTGAAATGACTGAAGTCCAAACTGTGACCTCAGTATTTTCAATTCAATTCAATTCAATTTTATTTATATAGCACCAAATCACAACAACAGTCGCCTCAAGGCGCTTTATATTGTAGGTAAAGACCCGACAATTTTGGAGGTTTTTGTCCAAAATGTCGGTGTGTCTGTGGCATAAGGCTGAGACTTAATTTCATCTGGAAATAGACAGGCCCCTGACTGACCTGTTAAAAAAGTAATAAAGAAAAAGCCACGAGCAGATTAGGAGTACGAATACATTTCCTGAATAATATAAAATCAGCACTCTAGACAATAAATGTATTAAAGATATACAGATAAAAAATGTATATACACTGAATCGAATTATGGAAACACCATGAAGTCCCTTTGATGCATTTAAGCCATATTAATGTTTATTAAAGCTGTGAAAGTCAATTTAAATGAAAGCTTCAGCAGCAATGGTCCAGGCCTTGCACCTTCATGCACATCAAGGTGTGCTGCAGCTGCATTGATTCCTGCAGCAGCATCCCCCTTAATACCTGGAGTCTTACTGGCTGAAGTTAAATTTGACTTCCTGTGTCCAGAACCCAACCTCTTGTGACGTGGCAAAACATCAAAATTCGCCACGCCGCCATGGACGAGCTGTTATACAGAAACTCAAAGGTTTTGTAATCTAGCATCTCAGAGATCTTTCGATTAGACCGTAGACAGCATAAAAGATGGATGTTTGGGTCTGAAAAGTGAAGCCAACGCAGAAGTTGTTTGTAGTTTAACAACAGTTGCTTCTCTTTGGCTTTTGAATGAAGTAAACATGTGAGCGAACTCTCAGAGACGCTGGTTTGAGTGTTTGGTTTCTTTTGAGCAGAGTCAGGTTTCATTTCTCCTGTTGGTTTCACTCCTTATGCTGTGAAATGGCTTTAGTTTCATGTTACCTACATGACTGCGGTAGGATGCTTTTGAACTGCATTTCCCCAAACTGGTTTCAGCACATTGAGTCTAAACCAACCAGTAAAATACCCACAGAATGCACATTTTAACTGTCAGCAGCAGAAACATTCAGCAGTGACACAGTATGACATGATTCATCAACATCTGTCTTTCTGTCCATGTCATGCATCGAGTCTCTGCGTGGTCACATGTAGGAAGCGGTTAATTTAGCACAGCATCATCCTTTACTGTACAGTAGTCTAAAGAGACACAGTGTCCTTGCATGTGTATCTGCTGCTGAGCACAGCAGGCATATGACTGGACTGTGTTGCTCAAGCAGAGACGCACATGACAATGATTGGCTGAGCATTTTCTGAGTGGTCATCCACCAAAAACTTCTCTTAGAGGAATCTGTCAAACAAGATTGAACTGAACTGAATATTATCAGGAGCTGTTTCCAAGAACAGTTTTATCAACAAAATGTGCTTAAAATCAATCAAACATGCTGCAGAATAGCACACAGAGTGTTGGCTTATGAATGGATTCATTTGCATGAAACATTAAACTCATTTTCTTTCATGGGCCACATACAGCACAGTTTGAGCCATAATGTGGGCTGGACACAACTCCAGGTTTTTCTGTGAATTCTGAAAATGTGTCAATTTCATGAGTCACCGTCTTACAAAACTGACGAATTACCAAAGATCTTGAGAAAGATAAGTGCAGTTTTAAAAATATATATATCCAATTTCACATTTTGGAATTTATGTTGGAACACAGTAACAGTATTTTTTGAAAACTTCTCTGCAGTTTTCACTTTGCAAAAGCCTCTAATGGGCCGGTTTGTTGTTGCGTCATGTTCGGGTGAAGCAAATTTAGATCTGTAAATCTTTTGTAATGTGCACAAAAACAGATGAGTACAGTGTACAGTAGCAAAGTTAATATCTGAAAGTCGAATAGCTTTTTACACTTTGAATTAAATGGTTTCTGCTTCAAAATACCTTTTAACATTAAGCTAACTGTAACACACAGATTTCAGTCTCTCTCTTTGGGCCATTTCCAATATTTTTAAAATAAAAACCAACAATGAGATAGAGAGGACCAATGGGAAATCAGATCAGAATTAAAAACAGTGTAGAAAATGTTCAGGCTCACGTGCAGCCCTGTTCACCTGTACAAGTGGTTTTAGGTGAAAAGTGGACACAGAAGAGCTTCACAATGTTTTTGTAATTTGCAAATTAGTAAAACCAGTATTTAGATTCTTTGCTTAAGTAAATGTTATAATCTTACATAAGCAATACTGCAAAAGTTTGAACATCAGATTATATTTTAAGTTTCTAAAGTAAAGGTACTCATTATGCAGACTTGTTATATTACTGGCTCATAATTATTTTATCAATAATGTGTAAATCACTTCATTGTTGCAGCTGGAGACGTGGGGCAGTCTGTGAACTGTAAATGTTTCTTTCATGGAGTCGACAACATTTCTCAGATTAGGATGTTTAATCAGCCAACACACTCCGGCTGAGGCAAGTTATCAGCTGCTGCTCGCGTCTTCCTATCCAGACACAAAGATTAACAGGCAGTGATCAACACAGCAGGGTCCCTATCACTCAGCGATGACTGTGTCAGTGATGAGGTTTGTTAATAGATTGATTCAGGACTGTCATGACGTCCTTAATACACTGAAAGTCTGCAGCCATGCAGCAGTCCCCAGAGGCTCTAAGAGTCTGTATTACACACAGGAAAACTAAATTTAGAGAAATATTCTACCAAAAGTGAAATAAAAGGAGCAATATTTTAAAATGTAAGAAGTAAAAGTCATGCAAATTTAAAAATTCATAAAATTTGAAAGTTAAGATGTACGTTTTTATCCCTAAAGGTGAGAAATTCAAGGGTTATAGCAGCCAAAAAGTAAAATAAAATAAAAATAAAATAAATGCAAAAAAAATTTAAACACAACCCATAAAATTGCTTAAATATAGCAGAATAGATACAATATTATAAGACAAAATAGCTCCTTAAAAATGGCACAAAGAAAGGAGCTCAATATTAAAAATAAAAATATGTAAAGACTGAAGATAATAGAATAAAGTGACTCTATACAGCAAAATTGCTCATTAAATTCAATAAAAAAAACTAAAAGGATGAGAAGAGCAGATGAAAGTGTGTACACAGTGTTACGTGAAGTGGACAGTACAGGGTTAAACTAAGCCACTAACAGGACAGATCACATGGGTTGTGTTGTGAAGAGTTATTGCATAAAGTAGTAAATATTTCCTTTCATAAAACAACTTTTACTTTCTAAATGTAATTATTAATGTTCATTTTACTTCATCTTTGTCATTTCCTCATATTTTTAAAATATATTTTCATAGCTTCCTTTCTCATGTGTATTCCTGTCTGATTTGTAGTTACGACATTTTATATTTTTCCCATTTAATTTACAAGTGGAATAACAAGCTGTTGAATAATTATAATTATTTTTAACCAGATTTGTTCCTTTGGGTGTCATTTACTCAAATCTATTTTCTTCCAAATGGTCAGAAGTTCAGATTTCTGTCAAATAAGTAACACAGACTTCATTTCACCTTCACTGCGTGCCATGTCTAAATGTGTTTAATTTGTTAATGATGCGTCAGTGTGTTTTTTAATATTGATATGCACAGTTAGAGGTGGATACAGTGTAACGTAGGAAAGAGAAGTTGTGGTAGTGTAGATTGAATTTCCATCTTAAATACATTTTAAGAAGCTGACTGTTACCAGATTTGTTAAATTGGGCTTTATTTACTCAAACATAATTGTCTATGAAATAATTAGCAATGTATCAGTGTGTCACCTGATCAGGTCATTGCACAAAGGCCTGTTCTGAGTGAGAAACACACTGACAGCCTTCATATATAATTATATTTTATTTAAGCTGGTGCTTTTATTTAAGTGCCTTGAGGTGACTGTTGTGATTTGGCTCTATGTAAGTAAAACTGAATTGAATTGGGCTGGGATGGTGGTGATCATCAGAGTTATTATAGTTTTGTATTTTCCAATTAGTTTTTATGTCATTTTGTTTTGAACTGGGTTCATTTAAATTCCAGGGTTTTATTTCAGGTTTAGTTCCTGATAACCTTGACTTGAGCTTTTTTTAAAATGCAAACATGAAAATCATATTTGTCAATGAAATGGTCAGAGGTTCTTAGTTAACAACACGTCAGTGTGTCGATTGATCACATCACCTCCCAAAGGTCCACTCTGAAACAGAAAAGCACTGATTACGTCTGTAATAAGTCAATATTTGGAAGTGACTTGAAGATAGTGGTGATCATGTCTTTATTTTTGTATTTTAACCACCCTTTAAAATGAGATGGTGCATGTCAAGAAATTTATCCTGTAATTTTGAACAGAGACAGTGAATATTTAGTGCATTAAGGAAGTGTACTGTATGGTATGTAATGAACTGTATGGAGTCAGCTGATGCTTCTGTTGTTTCCAACAAACTTCCCTTTGGTTTGCTGACAGGAATGAAACTCAACTAGTCTGTCTATACATGGAGTCTTTACCATCACCTCATCGTATGACCGACTCATTTCAACACAGTCACGTCATGTTGTTTTTCATGCGCTTCTGACTGCAGGAGGCTAAACAACAGTGACCATGAGCCGTCCTTTAAGCTGACTTTTACACTTTTAATACTTTAATGCAGTCATTTTGCTTAAATGCAAGTGGCTTCACAGTCCCACATGATCAGAATGACTCCACGAAAAGGTGCTGCTCTGCTGACGTGTAGCAGAACAGCACCTTTTAGTTTTTTCTTTTTCAGGTGATGGGCTGAAAAAGGCAGAAATAAAATAATAATAATTATAATAAATTGTATCCTTATTGCATTGTGAACAAAGTACCTCATTTATTTAATTAATAATGTATCGGACAGCTTACATATTTATATTTGTCTGTTTTTCTATTTATATTATATTGATTTGTACACATGTGTATATGAAGTGAAAATCTTGTGTTTGAATAAAGAAGGGATTGAATAGTGTTAGAATAAAGTGAGCAAACTGTGTTGGAGTTAAAGGATAGAAGAGTCCACTTCAGTGCACTGCAGAGAACCCAAATGCAGAAAACTGAGGCTGAACAGTTCAACAAAAAGCTCTAACAGCTGATGAAAACTTCCAGCTGTCCACTCAGTCCACATGGTTGAAATAAGGAAAATGAGGAATGTGAAAGTCCAAGAATGCTTGAAGGAGCAGAAGGAACCAAAAGAGGGAACACACACAGCAAAACAGGAGCCAAACACATGAAGGACAACAGGACTATAAGAACACAAACAGGAGTGACGGGTGATTAGGCTCAGGTGAGAACAATCAAACACAGGTGAAACCAAAACAAAGCACAAGACTAACTTCCACTGTAAAACAGCGACAGAGACAGGAGAAGGCAGGAGGAACCAGAAACAACAAATACAGTAAGGGTCAGAAGTTTTTGGACAAAGACACAATTTTTGTTTCAATAAAAAAAATCTGATGTGATTGAAGTGCAGACTTTCAGCTTTAATTCAAAGAGTTTTACAAAAAAATTGCATTAACTGTTTTGGAATTACAGCCATTTTTATACACAGTCTCACATTTTCAGAGGTTCAAAAGTAATTGGACAAACAAACTTAAATATAACTGCCTGACTGCTCTGACAGGCCTTTACTGCAGCCACCTTGAGTTGCTGCTTGTTTGTGGGCCTCTAAGTTGCTCTGATGGGTTGAGATCAGGTTACTGACTTGACCACTGAAGAATATCCCAGTTCTTGGGTTTCTCTTTTGTAGTTTGCTTTGCGCTATTATCCATTTGCTTTGTGAAGAACTGTGAGCAGAGAGTATAGTCCTGTATACTTCACAGTTCATCCTGCTACTTTTATCAGCAGTCACATCATCAATAAACGCTAGTGACCCAGTTCCACTGCCTGTGCCATTACACTGCCTCCACCACGCTAGACAGATAATGTGGTATGCTTCGGGTCATGAGCTGTTTCTCTCCTCCTACATATTTTTCACTTCCCATCATCAAGTTGATCTTGGTTTCATCTCTCCATAGAATTTTTTTTTTTTACAGACCTGTGCAGGCTCTTTTAGATGTTTTCTGGCAAAGTCTAATCTGACCTTCCTGTTCCCGAGTGTAGTCAGTGGTTTGCACCTTGTTGTAAACCTTCTGTATTTCCACTCGTGAAGGCGTCTCTTGGTTGTAGACTTTGACAGTGATGTCCCTGCCTCCTCTAGAGTGTTCTTGACTTGATTAGATGCTGTAAAGTTGTTTTTCTTAACCATGGAAATAATTCTGTCATCATCCACTTTGGTTATCTTCTCTGGTGTTTCGGGCCTTTTGGTGTTGCTGAGCTGGCCAGTGCACTGCTTCTTTTTAAAAATGTACCAGATTGTTGATTTGGTGGTTCTTAAAGTTTCTGCTGTCTCGGACAGGTTTATTTCAGACTTTCAGTCTAATGATGGCCTTCTTCACTTGCATCAACATCCCTACGGAGCTCAAGTTCAAAACCTGGAATCAACTCCAGATCTTTTATCTGCTTATTTTGTCATGGTATAATGACAGAACCTGGTCATGAAACTGTGAAACTCTGAATGAAAGCTGAAAGTTGGCACTTCAGTCACATCTTTGTTTGATTTCAAATGCATTGTTGTGGTGTACAGAGGAAAACTCCAAAAATTATGTCACTGTCTAAAAACTTATGGCTCTAACTGAACATTACAAAAACCTGGGAAAGAACAGCATGAAGAGCTTATATTGACTGAATATAAGTATCTTGGATTTGTCCCCTACTTGGTTCAATCCAGTTATTTTTTCAGTGTATATGTTAATGTATTCTTTGAGTATCTGCACAATATTTCCAGAAGCCAGATTACAAAGAGTCAAAGTATTGATATTAAACATGCTCATGATGCATTTAGAAGGTGCTGCCTATAACAACCAGCACAGACCCTGTATACAAACCCCTCAGCACACATCTCCAAATCTAATTAAACAATCCTTTTGTTGCTGTTGCTCAGAATCAGTGTGACAGGTTCAGAAACACGTTTACCAGCTAAACTTCTTCTCTAGAACAAATATTTCTTAATGACACAGCAAGTTGGTGCAGGTTTTCAGGCAGGCAGCCAGTCATGTGAGAGCGTGTGTGGGTGAACTGATGTGACATCCCTGCAGCTGAAGCTCCACAATGAACCCAGAGAAGTGGAAACAACACAGACTGGAATCTGGAGAAGAGCAAAGTCTCTCTCTGCAGTGCTTTTCACAGCAATATACAAACTATTCTGATCTACATTTCAGTTTAAGTAATCCTGCTGCAGCCTCCAACATTTTATCTGCTGCAGGTCCAGCAACAGAAGCTTGGAGGTTTAGTGCCATTAAGGTCAAAATTAATTGTAATTAAACAAGTATTTTTCACCTGTTTTTTTTTTTTTCCTTTTTGGTTTGTTTTTAAAATGTAATTGTAATTTAAAAAATGACCAAATTCTGGTATGGGTAAAATAATTTGTTGCTCTATAAAAAAAAAAAGCCCTCTGTAAAGCTAGGACATTTTATTATTCATCACTAAATGAAGAAAATAAGAACAACCCCAAGTTTCTCTTCAGAGCTCTGTTGAGTCAAGCATTCCTTTAACCTTAACTAGTAATGACTTCATGTAGTCCTTTACAAATTAAACCACTTTTTAACCATTAGAGAAAAAAAAAATTCACAGCCGTCCACAGACATATCATTAAGTACAGCAACTTTACTAACTGCTGATATTTATTTTGAGTATTTCAGTCCGATGTTTCTGAACTAACTTTAATAATTTCGTCTTCTAAACCATCAACATGTATTTTAGCCTCCATTCCTACAAGACTGTTCAAAGAAGTTTCACCAT
The DNA here is from genome assembly GCA_015108495.1 of Heterochromis multidens. NCBI lineage: Eukaryota > Metazoa > Chordata > Actinopteri > Cichliformes > Cichlidae > Heterochromis > Heterochromis multidens. The sequence goes on along the minus strand of VUQS01067585.1, from coordinate 591 downwards.
TAATTAATGCTACAGTTTTTAATATGATCGTTTTATCTTTATTAACAGGGTTTTAAGGTGGTGGTAATTAAACCATTTCTTAAAAAGCCTCTGCCTGACCCAGCTGTCTTAGCTAATTATAGGCCAATTTCTAATCTTGACAGTAGCTATCAAACAGCTGATTGAACATCTGCAGAGGAATGGTTTATTTGAAGAATTTCAGTGAGGATTTAGTTACAAATGATCTTCTTATGGCCTCTGACAGTGGACTCATCTCTGTGCTTGTCCTACTAGACCTCAGTGCAGCGTTTGATACTGTTGATCATCATATTCTATTACAGAGATTAGAGCATGTTGTAGGTATTAAAGGTACCGTGCTGCAGTGGTTTGAATCATATCTGTCTAATAGACTCCAATTTGTTCATGTAAATGGGGAGTCTTCTTCACACACTAAGGTTAACTATGGAGTTCCACAGGGTTCTGTGCTGGGACCAATTCTGTTTACATTATACATGCTTCCATTAGGCAGTATCATTAGAAGGCATAGCATACATTTTCATTGCTATGCAGATGACACTCAGCTTTATCTATCCATGAAGCCAGATGACACAC
>VUQS01067583.1:0-19525 GCA_015108495.1 Heterochromis multidens | reverse complement strand
CTAATAAGACTTTCTGTATCCTCTGACACACACACACACACACACACACACACACACACACACACACACACACACACACACACACACACACACACACACACACACAGGATGCAGGGGGCGGCTGAAGCGAGGCGTGTTGCTTTGAGCTGGAAGATGGAAGCTGTCAAAGAACTCCTCCCCTCACTGGTTGTGTCCTCCTGTGTGACCATCAAGCTGTTGAACCTAGCAGACGATCCAGATGTGGATCTCTTCTTTTCGGCCCTGAGTTTTGCCTGTCAGGTGGCGCGCAGTACGAGGAGCACAGCGTCAGTGTTTTGAATGGTGGGAACCTCAGCTGTTGGATAAATGAGATACTTTAGCTGAAGACAAACTGAAGCTGATATTTCACCATCTTCTTTTCTGACTCCATGCCGGTCACATGACACCCTCAGTCTTTATCTCCACACTGACCCTCTGTCTGCGTCTCTGCTGCTGTACAGAGGTCAAAGGTCAGCCCGCTGCAGACACAGAGAAACAATCCTGCAGCTGTGTCTGCCCGCTGACATCATTTTTTGTTCTTCTTCTGTGGTTTTAGTTCTCAGGGAGAGGCTTGTGACCTCCAGAGGTCAAAGGTCACAGTGGTGCCATCTCTACTGTGTGTGGGGGCTGTTTGTTAATCTGTCTTTAATTAGAAGATGTCCTCTGTGGTTCAGAAAGCAGAGGAGACATTCAGCGCCCCCTGCTGGAGGGACGAGCGGTTACAGAGGTTGACCCATGTCAACAGACCACAGCAGCACTGACTGTGTCTGTTATACCAATTACACCACAGTGTTCTCATACTGTGTAGTCTTTCTTCTTCCTCTCTGCTCAGATTTGTTGAATGTTCTTTGAGTGTATTGCTTTTATTATCTGTGAGTCCAAATAAAACAGATTGCAGTCATTTTTCAGCTCATTTAACATCTATATTTAATCAAAAACAGTCCACAGACAAAATAAGAAATGTGCTAAACTGAGGAGACCAGCTGCTGCAGTCTGAAGCCAGATGTTTCCATTCTTGTGTTTTAGTGTTTTAGTGTGAGATTAGTTAAACAGCAGCTCTTAGACCCGGAAGGGAAACCTGTTTTTGGTGATATCCAAAGCAGAGCAATGTTGTATTTTTCCTCTTTCTCCACCAGATGGACAACCGTTGTCTGTCCCTGCCGTAGGTCAGCGATGGCCCAGGTGTTTCCTGCAGGTGGAGGAGATGAAGCCCAATCCAGACTCCATGTTGGTCGTCATGGCCTCCCTGGATGGAAGCACGCCGGTTGAGACGCTGTTGTCTGCGATTCATCTGGAGAGGTCAGGAGCAAAGAGCACATATAAAATATTTTCCATGTTCTCCCCAGGTCTGCGTGGGTTCTCCGGCTTCCTCCCACAGCCAAAAACATGCGTGTTAGGTTATCTGGGCCATATATTTATATGACACATCCCTCCCAGGGATTTGTGTCTCTTCCCAGTCTGTAAAACATTTTTCCTGATTGCATCTATCCTGTGAAGGTGACTGCTGTCTCTAGAAGTTACCTTGACTTTCATGGGCGTGTCCTATCACCCTAAGAGGGGAGTTCAGTTGTTGGCTGTTTGCGCAAGTGCATTGTGGATATTCCTGCATGTGTCCAAGCAGAGTGCTGCAGGATGCAGGAGAGAGACTGTCAGCTCAGTAAAGACAGGCAGAACAAATCTGTTGGTCCATTTGTCTTGTTAGTGCATTAAACAGCTGAGGTGATAGGGGTTTATGTGCTACACTGACAGAGTCACCGCCCACCACCAACACACACACAAACAGTTAACCTGTTAGGGCTGGAACTGTGTTGTGCATTGTGGTGTGAGTTATGGAGTGCCAGCACATCACAGATCAGTAAGTGTGAGAGTCATCAACGGGCAACAGCCCACCACAACTAGCCAACCAGTCACAGTACAGCTCCAGTCCAACCAGTCAGAATTATTTCAAGTTTCTGTTTTCTTGCAGGTACCTGGATACCTTCCGTCGAGCCAGTCTCCTATTGGCTAGAGACTTCACACACCTTGACCATGATGCCTTGGTCAGTCTGGGTATAACCGCCACAGGACACAGGAAGAGAATCCTACGATTGGTCAGTTACATCAAGAGGACAGAAGGTCAGAGAGCCAATCAGAAAGCAGATCTCGCTCGTGATCGTTGTCAGTCAGTTTGTTCATCACAGCGCGGTTGCACTGCTGCATCTCCCCATCAGGAGGTGTTCAGGAACAGTTCTGCTCCTGACCTTGCCGCCATGCTGACAAACTCAGACAGCAGCAGAGTGACGGTGAAGCCAGTTCCCAAACCCAGAACCGTCTTCAACCGCCGCAGAACTACACCCATCCAGTTCTGTCCGACACCGGACCCTGCACCTCCCCTGCCCAGGAGGCTTTCCCAGGAGTCCATCTGCTTCACTGTGCTGGAAGGTCTGAGCTCGGGGAACACATCCACAGAAGACAACAGTGTGACCTCTGATGTCAGTGACAGGGTGGCCTCGCCCAGCCGAAGGTCAAGCCAGGGTGGGAGAATTAGGCCCAGCCGCAGCAGATCTCTGTCAGATACTGGAGGGTTGTTACCTCCTGTTCCCCCGAGGCTTAACCGCGGGGTCCTCCACTCCTTGATGCAGGGATCCCCTCCCACTTCTTCTTCTCCACCTGTTCCCACAGAGCAGGTCCAGGCTTTGTCCTCACTGACTTCCTGTCCAGGTAGTCGTGACAGCAGCAGGCTCTCTGGATCATCACCCTCCGGTTCTCCCCAAGGAGGAGGCATGGAGATGGTCTCTAATGAGATCTACTGGGGCACTTTACCCAGCTCTGCTGCCCCCAGTGGAGGGAGGAGTTACTGCAGCCAGCAGTCAGCACCTCCGACTCCACCCAGACAAACACCTCACAGGAACTGTGAAAGGAACAGGTGGGTCACCCTGATGAACAGGTTTCTAGACCGGGGTACGTTCGAATACTCAGTTTCTCTTAGGAAGGTTCCTGACTGAGAGACGTCACCTGAAAGTATCTGCGTGGCGGCCATAATCAGATCCCACAGTTATTGAGGAGCCGAGTCACAGTGGGGAAAATAACTATTTGATCCCCTGCTGAATTTGTAAGTTTGCTCACTTACAAAAAAATGGACAGTCTCAAATTTTTATGGTAGTTTTATTTTAATGGAGAGAGACAGAATATCAACCAAAAGAATCCAGAAAAAAACACATTACATAAAAGTTATAAACTGATTTGTATGTCATTGAGTTAATAAGTATTTGATCCTCTACAACCCAGCCAGAATTCTGGATCCCACAGACTGGCTGTGTGCTCATGTGGTACATAGATTACAATCAATCAATTAATCAATCAATTACAGATACTCCTGATCTCACCTTGTTGTGTATAAAGCACACCTGTCCAGAGAATCAATTTCTTTCATTCCAACCTTTCCACCACCATGAGCAAGACCAAAGAACTGTCAAAGGACGTCAGGGACAAGACTGTAGACCTTCACAAGGCTGGAATGGACTACAAGACTATCAGCAAGAAGCTTGGTGAGAAGATGACAATTGTTGGTGCGATTATTCAGAAATGGAAGAAATATAAAATGACCATCATTCACCCTCAGTCTGGAGATCCATGCAAGATATTACCTCATGGGGTGAGGATGATCGTGAGAAAGGTGGTGGATCAGCCCAAAACTACACCGGAGGAGCTTGTTAATGATCTGAAGGCAGTTGGACCACAATCACCAAGAACACCACTGGGAACAGACTACATCGTAATGGATTGAAATCTTTCATCACCCGCAAGGTCCCCCTGCTCAAGAAGCCACATGTACAGTCCTGTCTTAAGTTTGAACATCTAAATGATTCAGAAAAGGCTTGGCTGTGGTCAGATGAAACCAAAATCGAGCTCTTTGGCATCAACTCGACCCACCGTGTTTGGAGGAAGAGAAATGCTGAGTATGACCCAAAGAACACCATCCCCACAGTCAAGCACGGAGGTGGAAACATTATGCTTTGGGTCTGTTTTTCTGCTAAAGGTACAGGATGACTTCACCGCACAGAGGTGCCAATGGATAGGGCCACGTACCATAAAATCTTGGATAAGAACCTCCTTCCCTCAGCCAGAACACTGAAGTTGGGTCGTGGATGGGTCTTCCAGCATGACAGTGACAAAAACATACCACCAAGGCAACAAAGGAGTGGTTAAAGAAGAAGCACATTAAGGTCATGGAGTATAGGCTTGAGGTCTCCAGCCCTCAGTGCCATAGAAAATCTGTGGAGGAAGCTGAAGCTTCGAGTTACCAAGCGACAGCCAAGAAACCTAAAGGATTTAGAGAGTTTCTGTAAAGAGGAGTGGGCCAAAATCCCTCCTGAGAGGTATGCAAACCTGGTGTCCAACTACAAGAAACGTCTTACTGCTGTGCTTGCCAACAAGGGTTTCTCCACCAAATACTAAGTCATGTTTTGCATGGGGATCAAATACTTATTTCACTCAATGACATGAAAATCAATCATAGCTTTTATGTAATGTGTTTTTTGGATTTTTGGTTGATATTTTTACAGTTTTTTCTCATTTACACGACCTGCATAAAACAGCAGGGTCCGAGCACGCTGAGGTGAAGTAAGATGTGCATTTTGTAGTCCATCTTCTGGATGTTGTAGTTTCAGCACGGCAGACATTAAGCATGACGTTGTTCAGGAGACTGTCACTGCGGTCGGTCGCTGTACACCACATGTAGGAGACTTGATGTGTTCTTATCAAGTCTCCTACACACCTTTCCTTCACCTCCATCAAGGTCAAGGAGAAGTGGTTAGGAAAAGGAGATGGGAGGTAATTTTTTTGGGGATTATTTGAATGTACCCCAGGAACCACATGAGAAGGGTTATTAATGTGTGTTTGTAAAATGTGTTTTTATGTGAACTACTCCAGGACCAGGACTGGGCCCAGAGGTGTTCTCCTTTAAACCAGAAACTGACAATTTACTGTAATGTGTTTGTTTCAGTGGCAGCCCTTTAAGTAACAACTCTTCAGGATCAGCCAGAGGTGAGTTCAGAAAAGATTGCGTTCTCCCATCTAGCTGTTTAAAAGCTTTTTTCATTGCTGTTGTAGATGTTCAGGGGGAGCAGGAGTTGCACACAACAGCCTAATAAAAAGCCTGAGGAGTCGATCAAACCAAACATCAGCATAAAAGATGACTTTCCTCTCTGTAGCAGCTTGTGTTGAGCTTATGGAGAGCTGAGCTTTCACTGTCTGTGTTCACTCAGTTGATTTTGGCTGACGTGAAAAGACCATCAAAGCTCTCTGATGCAGTTTGCAGAATCTTTTCACATGCTCAGAGAAAACTAATTTCTGTGTTTCCTTTCTGTCTAATTGAAAACAAATATTTCAAATGATTCAGGAAAAATAACTTTTTTTGGAAAGCTTTGCTTGTTGGCCTGAATATAAACAGTTGTGTGTGACTCCTGTTTTCCCTGAGTCTCTAGGACCAGGTTAACAGTCCACCCACACCTGAGACCTGAATCAGGTCTAATCAGGCAGGTGACCTAGACACACCTGTGTGGGTGTGCAGAGCCTGACAAACATTGGACAGACTAGGTCACACTGGATCTACATTGTTTTTGTTAAACAGCCTCTACAGACGACCCTGAGGAGGAGATCAGCCCGTACTGTGAAACAGTTTTTCAAACCAGGAGACATCCACACATCACTGAGGTGAGACCAGAGCAGCTCCTCTTCCCCACTTCCACTCATTGGTTAGAAAATCTTACAGAGATGGTTTTCTGAATGACACAAATCTGATAAAAATGTGCTTGTTTAATAATTTGATGTACAGAGTGAGAAGAGCCGAACTGAAGGAAGAGAGACAAGGAAAGAGGAAGAGAAGCATGCAGAGGATCATGGGTAAAACAGCTCCTCGTGCACACAAAAACAAGAATTAAAGTAAAACCTGGAGTTAGAGCAGGTGTGGCAGAACCTAATCACAGTTTGTAAAGATTTGTGGTAAAAATGCCAAAAACATCCCCATTAATTCAGTTTTAGTGGACCTGTTTATTCACTGCTATTTTTATAGAGATTGATCTGGATTCTCCTGATGTCATATTCACGCTGTGTGCTTCACTGTGTGCTAATAAAGTTTTTATTTGTACTCTCAGGGGTTACAGGTTCTTGTGGACGAAGCGTTTCTCGCAGGCGTTTCACCCTGGAGACTCTCCGGGTTATAGCACCGTGGGAGAAACGCCCCCCTCTCTCCGCTGCCTCTCCCTGCCCCACCAGACCTTCCCCCAGGAGGCCGACGAGGACCTCACCATCTCCCCCTACGCCAGCTACACCTCCCTGACCGAGAGAGCCCCGCCCATCATCAGCGGCTGGCTGGACAAGCTGTCTCCACAGGGGTGTGTTTGCTTTACACAGCTGGTCAGACCTGAATGTCAGGAGGACACTCTCAGTCTGATCCATTCTTTCTATCTTTGTGATTGCCAGGGGTCGGAGGTCAGCTCTTCCTGTTGTCCTGTGTCTCCTCTTCTCTGCTCCTCCTTGTGTCTCCTTCCTCCTGAGGAACTGCCTCTGCCTCGTCACTTTCCTTTCCTCCTCTTCCTCTTCTTCCTCCACTCGGTGTGTTTTTCCTTCCTTCCTCTTCAGCCACTTGGAAACATTTTCCTGCTTCCTTCCTTTCACTGAAGGTCACTCATACTCTTGTGTTGGTACAGTTTTATTCTAGTTAGATGAACTGGATACCTTAAATGTGTCTCTGTCCAATCAGGTGTCTTATCTCTTATTTAAGTGATCACGTGACTGGATGATGTGACACTCTGATGTGTGTTTTTGTTTTTCAGGAATTATGTTTTTCAGAAACGCTACGTGAAGTTCGACGGCAAAAACCTGATGTACTTTGGCAGTGAGAAGGTACGCAGATGGTTAATTGTATCACCACTGTCCTCATGAGATGTTCTCATAATTTCTCTGACTGATAACCTGCCTGCAGGATTAAAGGAGTGGGCAACTCTCTGCCCTGCATTTAGGCTGTCAGGATTCATGTTCCTAATGTAAAACTACCAGCTGCATCACACCTAAACTGCTGGTCCTCCACTCAAAGATAAATCCTCGGTGATGGGCCGGGTTCAGGACAGGGGTTGCATCCTCTCGTTAAGCTGCTGAACATTTCAGAGCTTTATTGATCCCTATGAGGAACATGCAGTGATTTCAGCAGCTGTCTATGTGTATGTACACGTAAAGGAAACCCTGTCATCATTGGAGCTCATCGCCCTGCTAACCTCGCAGCTCTGTTCCTGCTACAGCTCAGTCAGCGTCAGTTTGACTTGTTTCCTCTCACCTGTGGTGTTTCAGGACGCCTACCCGAAAGGAGTGATCCCATTGGCTACCATTCAGATGGCCCGCCCAGCGAAAGACAATAAATTTGAAATTGTGACGAGTCACAGGATTTTTGTGTTCAGGACAGATAATGAAGGTAAACGCATGCAGACATCAGTTTTTCCTCTTCAGTATTTCTCTTGAAGTCTTTTTGCTGTTGGAGAAATCTTGAATGTTCTCACATGATCATCTCAATAAAAATAAATTAAATAAAGTGATATTTACCTGTCGACAGGCAGGGTCCACCTGATCCAACAGGACGGGGGTCACCTGTAAGGCCTTCAACTGTTATCGCTTTTCCTCTATAATGCAATACATAAAACAATATATATTCAAATATACATAAAATATTCTAATATATGTAAAATAGAAATAAATATAACTACCATTATCATGTCATTGTTAGCAGTAAAATAACTATTTTAAAAGGTTTCATTAAGCAGTTATTAACAATAGATATTATAAAGTGTTAGCAATATATAAATGTGTGAGTGTGAATGTAATTTTTAGCCTGAAGAGTGTGTGTGTGTGTGTGTGAGAGAGTATAAACTATGACTCCTGTTTTAGATAAAGCTGCAGATCACATCACGTGCAGAAGGTAAAAGTCAGCAGTAGAAACAAACTTTATTGGTGCGCCAGATCTCAACACAAAGCTGAAATCAAACAAACTTAAAACAGGAAGAGATCAAACCAAGTGGCTGCTGTTGCTGCTGCTGCTGATGATGATGATGATGATGATGATGATGTATTTCCTGTGTGTCAGTGCTGAGGCGCCGCTGGGTGTCCACGCTGCAGGAACACGTCAGAGATCAGATGGTGTTTGGACGGCGGCGTTTCGGTCCTGGAGCTCACTGCCAGAAACACGGAGTCCTCGAACTGAAAGGAACCAAATCCAAAGTTTACGCCGCCATCAACACAGACCAGATCTGGCTTTACAAGAGCGAGCAGGTGAGAGCAGTCAGTGACAGGAAACAGCAAAGTAAAACTACTAAAACTTTCACCCCCAAAAGTCACAATTTCAGTTTAATGGTAGGTTCATGTTGTGTAGACTTTTGTTTTCAGTGAGACTTAAAACTTTGATCTCAGATGATTTTTGCAGTGTGAAACACTGAACATGTGAACTGTCTTCGTGTGTTTCTCTAGTGTTTCCGCAATGGAATCGGCATCACGGTGATCGAAGCTCGAGGAGCAACGATCCGAGATGGAAAACACAAGAGCTTTGACCTCATCACGCTATACAAAACCTTCAGGTATGTAAACTAAAGACAGCTGTAGTTCAAGTACTGCAGGTGTGGAAGCGTGAGGAGGGCCCAGAATAGAGCCATAAATCACCCCAAATGAACTTTATTCAAACCACTGAACACTCTGAGAGGATCTGTTAGTACCAAAGTCATTTTGTTCATGTTGGAGAAAATTAAACACATTTTCACAGACATCCTGACACAAAGATTTTCAAAATAAAGGCTGAGTCCAAGTGGGATGCTGTGAGTCAGTCCTGATTTGATTCCACTGAATGTATTGGTGGTTTTGTCTCATTGCTCCCTGCAGTTATCAGCCCCTCTGGGCCTGCAAAGCTAATCTGCTGTTCCTGGAGCGGAGCTTTGTTTAAATCCAAACATTTTAGTGAAGAATCAGTCAGGTTTGAAAGATGTGCTCAAATGAAGCAGAAACCTTGAGTTTCCTGCTCTGCAGATGAAACTGGGACCTGCCACTAGGTCCTAGCAGGTCGTCACTGAATCAGAAAACCTCCTTATACTTAATTTTCTGCAGTGAGTTTTACTCATGGTTGAAGTTCTGACTTGAAGGACTCATATTTCTGTTTTAATGTGAACACTGAAAAGAGCAGACCTAGAAAGGAGGATCTTTGTCTTTAACATGACCTTCGCTCTGCCTCATCAGCTTCACTGCAGACTCGGACCGGGAGAAACGGGACTGGATGGAGGCGTTGCAGGAGTCGATCGCAGAGACTCTGTCAGATTATGAGGTGGCTGAGAAAATCTGGTCCAATAGGTCCAACAGGATGTGTGCCGACTGCAAGACCCTGAACCCCGACTGGGCCTCCATCAATCTGTGTGTGGTCATCTGCAAGAATTGTGCAGGTATGACCTTCTGCTGAGGTTGGAGATCTTCAGTGATCCCAGAGTCAGTCTCTTCTTTCTCTACATTGGATTTAACTTTGATGGTGGGGCTAAGTTATTAGCTAATGCAAGCGAGCTTGGTATAGAAATAAACGCGTATAACCTGCTACAAAAACCTTCACAAAAAATGTACGGGGTAAATTTCTTTATACCGTCCACTTTTGAGTTTGAGCTCCAGTTTTGGTGAGTGAAACTCTAGGATTTTATTTGGATGTTGCTGAGCATTAATTAGCAGTTATCTGTGTCTGTGTGATGCTCTCATACAGTCTGTGCATGCAGACTGATAACCAAGCTACTTAGCATTAACTGATAATTTAGCACGCCACTTTCTCTTCCAAATATGGTCACTTCCTGAAGCAAAAAACCAACATGTCCGTGACCAAAAGGCTTCAAAATCTGAAGTCTAGAAAACAGCAAAAAGATGGCCAAGTCCATCTTTTATATACAGCATGTGTTAGCACAGATAAAATAGAAAAGAGAAGAATGCTCACATTGTTATCTGGTACATCTGGTTAGTCAGACCAGATGTTGTCTCTTACCTGTCACAACAGGTAACAGTGACCCAGTAACATTCCCAACAAGCAACGACCAACAAAGCAGAAATAAAATCAACTGAGGCAGCGTTTAACATTACAGCAGCAAAAACAGCAAAAACCCAACAACAAAAAACAGTCTAAATATACAGAATACAGCCAAAAATATCTGAACATCCCACTTCTCTCTCTCACACACACACACACACACACACACACACACACACACACACACACACACACACACACACAGTGTTAAAGAGTTTAGCTTTAATATGTGACACTGCAGGAGAGCAGTCAGGTTCTCCCTGATGGAAGGGAGACATGCAGCAGAAAGACTTTCTGTTTCTCTTCAGAGCTCTGCAGGAAAAACGCCACATGCTGAAGGTTGGAGTGTTTCTGCAGTTCACTTAAAATATCGCATCAATAAACACACCTGCGCAGGTAAACAGGAGCCTGTGGGAACCTGTGCAGACACGAATCACTGCAGGTGAAACTGTCACTGTTAAGAGTGTGTTTCACTCACGTTGTGGGAAAGTAAGTCTGTTCAGACAATTACACTGTAGGTCTTTACTTTACCAGGTGAATCATTAGTTTAGGGTCAATGTTGTGTTAATATTGTGTTAACGTTAGGAAAAGTAAATGTAATGTCCTCTGAAGTGATGTAACCATGACAGTGTCATTATCCATGTGTGTCTCAGCTGAACCTGAACTCACATGACTACAGGTAACGTCACACACCTGCAGAGTCCCAGTGAGCTCTAAGTGTTTTCCACTGTGTTCGTGTGTGTGTGTGTGTGTGTGTGTGTGTGTACGCTTACAGGCCAGCACAGAGGTCTGGGGACGATGGTCTCTAAGGTTCAGAGTCTGAAACTGGACACCAGCGTTTGGAGCAACGAGATCGTTCAGGTAAGACCAGATCAATCGAGTCCTGGCTTTAAGTTTTTATGCTGAGGAAAACATGCAATGAGAAAGTTCACCTTCAGGTTTCATTGAGTTCGTTGCCATTTGGTGGTGTCAAACTCTGCTTGTTGAACCATGCTGGGAAACAAAGTCTGTTTTCCCACCACAGGACCTCAAGGTGCGTTCAAGGTGGCATCAGTGTTTACAGGAACATTCTTCTTAATGGCTATTTCAGCCTCTTTGCTTAAAAACATCAGCGTGAGTGCATCAAAAACTGTAGCAATACCTCTGCTCTCCCACCAGGAGCTGTCTGCTGCCAGATGTTTTTCTTTGTTTGCCTGTCTGGTGAATTACTACGTGAAGAGAACTGTGCCTGACTGAAAGTTGCTGGTTTGTTCTGAGTTTAACCAATTTAAGTGTCAAGCCCCATTCAGCAGTTTTTGAGGCTCCTCAGAAGTACATCCTCCAATACTTTTGATAGATACTTTATTTAGTTGTCCAGCAGCCCCGAAGAAGGTCCTAAAGGGGCAGGTCCTGCAGCTTCCAGCAGCAGTGGGAATTCCTGTAACCCACTGAAAGCAAACCAAAGTAGGCTTTACTTCCCTGTAAAGTTCCTGGGACTACAGGTTCTGATGAGGACCAGGTTTTTTGTGGTGATGGTGTTGGTGAGAAAATGAGAAAAGGTTTTAAACATTCAAAAACCCATTTCAAAGTAAGAAAATAAATCTCTATAATTCATAATTCATTATGCTGTTTCTGTGGTGGTTCAGCCACATGTCTGCAGTTTCTTCAGTTTCCATAAAAAAGACCTCAGATAGCTTTAAAACTGCTGCTCTCATCCAGTTAATTGCATCATTAGGAGTTATTGTTGGATACAACTACTCATGGGACACATAAACACACAGTTGATTTCACACTAATCACACTAGGTTTATAACTTCAATTGTTAAATTTCACCTGTTGGACGTGCAGAAACCTGCAGCTGCAGGTCTATGATTGACTGACCTGCAGAGCCGTGTTGCTGTCTTTGTTTGTTTGTGGTTCAGCTGTTCATCATGTTGGGGAACGACCGGGCCAACGACTTCTGGGCGGCTCATCTGTCTGTGTCCGAGGAGTTGGACTGCGACGCCTCGCCCGAGCAGAGGAGAGAGTTCATCACCCAGAAGTACAGAGAGGGTCGATACCGCCTCGCCCACCCGGCGTTCAGCAGCCAGGAGGAGCTGCTCAAGGTTCGCCTGACTTCGTTCACACGTGGAAACGAATCGTAATGTTTGCATATCGTGTCAAAATTTTTAGTTTCTAAGGGACTGACTGCATGGTGATAACTGTCACAAAAAGAATGAGTTATTCTGAGATGGACAGCACTCTGATAACAAAGTTCACAGAATATTATTATCACTGTTTTGGTTCATCTATAAAATAACTTCCTGTTCATTACACACCTGCTCCCAGCAGAGCTCTTTCTGTTCTACTTCACATTATGGACCCTGTCCTGAACCTGTGCTGTCAATGCAACAGCAGGTCCTTTAAATACAGCTGCAGGCAACTATAAATATAAATGCAGCTGCATGCAACTGTGTGTATATATAATGTTGTTGGTAGGGCTGGTCAGTGTGGTGCTTCAGCTGGTTTTTTTCAGTCAGAGCAGCTCAGAGAGATGAACATAAAGTGAGTCTGCAGAAACAAACGGGCTGAGCTACTCTGAGTGTTTCAGTCTGTGCAGAAACATAAAAGCTGACCTGAGGTCAGAGAGGATCAGACAGCTCTGAGCGTGCTCTGAGGAACACTGCAGCTCCTGTTCTCTTCACACACAGAACCTTTATTATCGATGAGCATCAGTCATCCGATGCAAACTGATCAACTTCATAGATCCTAACGTTATTGATGAGGTCTCAAACTCAGATCACAGCAAATCATAAAAAGCTGCTCTTTGTTTGGAAGGAACCTTTCCCAGAGTGCACTGGGGCTTTGCGGGGCTTGGTGACCTGAATGTTTAAAACATCAGAGAGACAAAGATAAAAGCTGCCAGAGGCCTTGACTCACTGAGAGTTTTCATCTAAAAAAAACTCCCACGTCAGTGAACGCCTCCCAGCCTCTGAGTTCGCTGTAAGGAGGCGGCGCTCTGAAGCAGCGTTACTTCAGGTTTATCTGTGTGTTCTCAGGGTTAGGAGAGCTTTAAAAACAGCTGTGGAGCAGGTTATGTTCAAGATATAAACACATACAAAACAATCGCCTACAATCTTGAAAACAGGGTCACGGTTCCTGAATGGAGCATGCTGAAGGATCTAAAGTTATAGAGACCATCTCAGTTCTTTGTTTCCCTGATGAGCAGCAATATAGATTCTTAGGAGAACCTTGATTTCTGTTTTTCTTGTGTTGCCTACAAACAATTTAAGCCTTAATATGTAATCATAAAACAGAGATCACTGAAACTTGTCAACCTTATAAAATTTTTACTTCTGGTTTGAATTTGTTGTTTACCTGCTCTGACTGTTTAAACCTGCCGGGGCTGCAGATGAAAAAATAAAACAGAAAAAACTCTGAGCAGCACATTAATTAAACTCTGAGTTTGTTATTACGGTCAGATCTGTCTTAATGATGCTGATGTTCTTCATCTTCTGCAGGGTGACATGCCAGAAAAGGTTTATGAACTACAGTTTTACTTTTCTAGCAGTTTTCCAGTCTTACTGATGCACACGTGTTGATATACAGCCACATGCAGTACAGCTTCACAGACACACTGAGTTACTTTCAGTCTGTAGTATGTGTTTAACATCATCAGATGAGGAAGACGCATCCTGGGTATGTTGGACTGGATTCATAGTTCAGGGCCCGAGGTCTCCACGGCAGCAAACAGCAACAATATTAATAATAATGCACAATAATGATTATGGTGTTAATAATGTGCTAAATGTCTCTCTAACAGGTCTTATGTTCAGCTGTCTCTGAACAGACTCTTCTGAAAACTGTGACTCAGATTTTCTCGGAGGCGGAGTCAGCTCACCTCGCCAACGACTCCAACGGCCGCCACCCCCACCTGCTGCATCACTGCAGCACATCAGGTCAGGACTCTGCTGAACTCTAATGAGCTCTAATGCACTCTGCAGTATTGGACTGTCAGGAAGCTGGGGCGTCCTGAGACCTTGTCTTTCTTCAAAGTATTGGACAATTGTGTTTGACTCACGTTAAATTCAAACCCTAAAAATCAGTCAGTGAGTCAGTCTCTGTCTCTGAGCTCGGTCCTGAGCAGCTCTGGCGCTGAAGGTCGCAGACTCGAGGTCAGCAGCTCTGTTATCATCTCTGTGCCTCCAGGGAGGCTTTCATCCTGTTACACTTTGCTTCACTGAGCAGACGTTGCTTTTAGCTTTCTAAGTGTTGGCTCAGCAGAAGAACACCTGCGTTAGTGTCAGTCTGATCTTCGTACTCTACCTGAAGGACAAAGTCATTAAACCAGGCAGCTCTCATGCACCACACTGCTTTTGAAATCACATTATTTCTCTTTTATAGTTCTTTAAAACCTTTAAGTTTCACTTTGATGTGACATCTGATGGTGTTTTTCTGATGAAGTCGTGTTATTGTTCATCAGATCCCAGCGTGTACGATGAAATCATGCAGCCTGTTCTTCACTCGGGGTACCTCTACAAGTCCAGCTCCGTGAACAGAGGAACAATGTCCAGAAAAAACAGAGAAGGTAGGAGGAAGAGAAGGCGGGGTCACAAGGTTCAGGTTTAACCGAAGAATATGTCCTCAGATCACAACAAAGAGTCTTCAGTAGTCAAAAATAAATAAATTTGCTGTAAACTCCTCCAGCATCTACCTGAGAGATGCTGGAGGAGTTACCAAAACCACCAAATTATCAGAGACCTTTTCAGGAGTTCAGCAGCTTTTGGTACTTCTGCACTGGCTTCAGTTTTCAGGCTCAATTCAATTTTATTTATATAGCACCAAATCACAACAACAGTCTCCTCAAGGCACTTTATATTGTAAAATAAAGACCCTACAATAATACAGAGAAACCCCAACAATCAGACGATCTCCTATGAGCAAGCACTTGGCGACAGTGGGAAGGAAAAACTCCCTTTTAACAGGAAGAAACCTCCGGCAGAACCAGGCTCAGGGAGGAGCAGCCATCTGCTGCGACCAGTTGGGGATGAGGGGATCAGAGGTTGATGGTTAATTTAGAGCAGGATTTTTTAATGTTACAGGATTTTAATAATGAAAGCTCTGCAGATGAAGTTGAGGAGGACGTAGTTTCATCAGGCAGATTATTGAAAAGCAGGAACATTCAGAGCTTATCTCTGAGTCCCATGTGAAATTTTCTGTCCTTTGTTCTTATCGTCAGACTTCCAGAAGTTCTGGTGCTCGGTGGATCAGTCTCTGGTCTTCTACGAGTCGGATCGATCAGCTGATCCCTGCCTGCAGATCAGTGCTAAAGACATCGTGTGTTTGGGAGTCAGTCGACCCGACTCCTCCAACAACAACGGATTCATTGACAGGTTTTTATTTATGTGTCACTGAACTTGATGGTTAAAGTTAATGGTCAGATCTTCAGCCCACTGAAGCTAAAACATTTCTCTCTCAGGTTTCGTTACACCTTCGAGTTGTATTTGACTTCAGAGAAACTTTATCAGTTTGGTTTGGAAACAGCCGATGATCTGCACAGCTGGACCAAAGCCATCGGAAAGGTTTGCACAAGTCCTGATCCACATTTCATCTGTGTCCTTCTCACAGAGCATTTATTCATTCTCATTTTAATTTTTCATTTATTTTCGTCTGCCATCTATTTTGTAATAATATTACAAACAAACAAATAACATTACAAACTTGTTTTAAAAGAAAATATTTTCCCTAGAAACCTCATCGAATAGCAGTTTGCATGAGAAACAATCGATGTTTATGTATGTTACATATGTATTTATGTTTATGAATGATTACGTGTGACGGCTCTTCTTCTTCTGTGTCATGTGACGTGTGACCATCATCAGGCTGCGACACCACTCAGCTGTCACTGCCTGCTGACCCGGGAGTTTGAGCGGGTCGGGCTTATGCAGTACCGGGCCATGCTGGACCCTCAGCAGTGGAAGGAGGCTTACTTCGTCCTGCAGAAGTCCAACCTGTTCATCTGTCCCCGGAACGATGGAGCAGCTGAGGACATCATCAACCTGAACCGCCTGCAGGAGCTGAGTACGTGTCCTGGTCCTGGTTCTGGTGAATAGATTGTGATGGATTCTGTCTGTTATTGATGAAGCTTTCTGTGTTTGTGCTGAAGGTATCACCTCAGAGAATGAGAACCAAGAGAAGAAAGACATCCTGGTCCTGGTAGAGAAGGGAAGGTGAGCGCTTCTTTGGTCCTGAGTTCAGTTTGTTGTGTAGTTCACATTTTTAGAGGTTTGTTTCGTGTTCCCGTCAGGACTCTCCACCTGCAGGGCATCGGTCGAACAGATTTCTCTCTGTGGTACTCGGATATCCAGCGAGCTTCTGGCGGCAAAGGAAACACTCTGAGAGACCAGCAGATGAGCAGAAACGACATTCCCATCATTGTGGACAGCTGCATTGCCTTCATCACGCAGTACGGTGAGGAAGACACCCTCTCCTTTTAAAATTGGGCAAACTTTTCTTTTTGATAAAGTTTATAGGTAGGGCTGGAACCACCTTTTTGTTATGCTGCAATAGGCTCAGGCTGCTGCTCATAAAAGATCATCTGACTGTTGTCATATTTACCCATGAACACAGGATGGCTGCCCATCAGCAGTCTGTGGCCTGACCTGTCTGAGTTTACCTGAAGCTGCTCAACAGGAGAAACTCTTTGTCCTCTTTCTGAGAGCCTTTTTAGTTTCCACCTAAAGGACACTTTGAACCCTTTTTTATTTTTTAACCTGTTACCAGTTCACCGACGACCCATCTATGATTCGGGTTTGAAGCACCAAAATTTACATGATTTTCTTTTGGAGCCATTAATTTGAAAAATCCTATTAGCCACTTTCAAAATTTTCCAGTTTGGCCATCATTTCATCTTAAGAAACAGCTGTTTGACTACAGAATTTCAACCACTGGATGAATTTCAGACACTTGACTATAAGTAAGTCAAATTTCTAACTTAAAAACATGTTCAGAGCTTCTTTGTTCCAAGTAAAACTAAATATTGCAGTGACACATACATGTTGCTCCAATAGACCGATGACAGCTGCAACTGCACAGTGCTGTGTAGATCGAGGGATTGCCCTTTGACCCCTTTGATAGCACTATGCTGCATACAGCTGGGCTCAGATATTTAGCATTCATCAAGTGTCAGTTTATTCCCCTGTGTTTCAATGAATTTCATGGATTCGATGCATGAAGACTCCTTTACCCGTGGCTCAGCTCGCTCATGCAGGCACATCTTGAGATCAATGTTTTTAACAGGCTAACACAGAGACAGGTAACCATTTACCTGTTAACCTGACGAGCAGGTCTTTGGACGGGTTCAGACTGTGCTGTCCAGCTGTTTGTTTTATCGGCTAACTCATGTAGTAGCTAATCTAACTACACTATCAATCCATAAGGTTAGTTTGTGAGTCCATCGTAAATAGATGGAAGTTCAGATAGCGTGTCTTTACCCTCACCTAACACTCAAAACATGTTTTACACTGCGAGCTGCATCCACGCATATTTTTAATGCTCACACTCACAAACCCAGATGGATGCATCGGGGGGTACCTGGGGTTCAGTATCATTGCCCGAGGACAATTTGAACTTACAGATGCAGGAGCTGGGGATCAAACCAGCAACCTTCTATAAGTAGACAACCTGCTCTGAGCCATCATAAACAACAAGATTTTTAGAGGCTACAGGCTGCAGACAAGCTTATTTTTTTATTTTTACTGTTTCTGCCATTAAATGTTGTGCTCAAATGTTTGCAATGAAAGAGGCACATGGTTCTGTTGTCCTGGTTTTTCATGTCAGGGTGGAGATTTAACAGACTGAAGCAGGAGTCTCACAGTTCTGGGTTTCTGCAGGTCTGGGTCACGAGGGCATCTACAGGAAGAACGGAGCCAAATCCAGGATCAAACTGCTGATGGAGGAGTTCCGCAAAGACGCTCGAAATGTCAAGCTGCGGATCGGAGACCACTTCATCGAGGATGTGACCGATGTGCTGAAGAGGTTCTTCAGAGAGATCGATGACCCCATCTTCATGGCCGACCTCCACCCACTGTGGCAGGAAGCTGCCAGTGAGTCCACCTTGCTTCAGGCCGGAGTCTCTGCTGTCAGGGTTCAGGTCCAGACTGCAGTCTCTGTCTGAAGATCATCTGGTTGATGTTTCTGTGATGCATCTTCAGCTGATTGTAATTCCTCTAAATGAGTGATCGGCCTTTCCTCTAAGAGCATCTCACCTGCAGGTCAAATTAAAGTTCTTCACTGAGCTTCACATCAACAGCACACTCATATCTAAATGTTGAGTTGCTCCAAAATCCTCATAAAACTCATCATTATTTAATTGATTACTGTTTAGTTAAATACCAGCACCTCCCTGTCTTCATGTCTGATCTCACATTCATAAAAAGTCCTGAATCTGTTCCTGGATCATTTCCAGTGTTCATGATGGAGATAGACATCCATTTGGAGCTTTCAGTCTTTTTAGGACAAAATTTATTCTTTGTAGTTTCCACCTAAAGTCCCTGAACTTTCCATTCAAGGGCCTTTCCAAAGGTTCCTTTAGTTTATCTGCTTTGCTGTGTTTCCAGCAAAGCAGCATGAAGATATAAAGGAAACACTGGAGGTCCTTTTAGAGCATTAATACTGTCTGATTCTGTGTGGGGGCTAAAATAAGAGATGTTCACAAGGAGGTTTGCAGCACTTCTCTGAGGACAGCTGTCAGCCAATAAAAACCCAGCACTACAAATATTCAGTCCTTACAGGCCCACACACTATTGAGGTCATTTACAGCAAAGTTGGAGAAATCAGTCAGGTGGTGTCAAATAGCAGAGGGTCAGACGTGAGAAGAAAGAAAATCAGCATGTTTGATTTTCTGTCAATAAACCAATCAGTTAATCAGCGCGTGTTTCTGTCCTGGACAGGAAAATGAAGCTGATGAGGTCCAAACACTTCCTGCTGATGTTTTCTGGTCACAGAAAACGACTCAGAGCAAAAGTTCTTCATGGATCAGAACAATCTGCAGAGGTGGCAAAAGTACAGGCATTCTGTACTTAAGTAGAAGTACAGATACTTGTGTTAAAAAATACTCTGGTAAAAGTTGAAGTACTGATTCAACTTCTTTACTCAAGCAAAAGTGAAAAAGTACAGGCTCTAAAATGTACTCAAAGTAAGAAAGTAAAAAGTAGTTCTTTTGAGGACGTTTGTACCAGATATTTCTGTGCAAAGCTAACTGAACCTCGTGCTATATCAATATAATAAAATGATATTAGTACATGGGAATATAAACTTTATTTCAGTCTAAATTTGAATTCTAATGAATGTACTCAGCTTGAATCAGTTATGTAGAACATGAGCAGAGAAAAAGGAGAATTTTTAAAAACTGCTTTATTTTCTGTTGCCTACATTGTAGAGGGCGACTTTGCCTCCACAGCTAAACAGGAAAATGAGCAA
>VUQS01067582.1:0-12054 GCA_015108495.1 Heterochromis multidens | reverse complement strand
ATGTGTCACATGGCCCTCTTCCTATTGAAAAAACAAAAGTTGTATCCAAGATGGCCGACTTCTAAATGGCCACCATGGTCACCACCCATCTTGGGGAGTTTGCCCCCTCACATATACTAATGTGCCACAAACAGGACTTTAATATCACCAACCATTCCCATGTTATTACGGTGTATCCATATAAATGGCCCACCCTGTACATACATACATACATACATACACACACAAACACACACACACACACACAGAACAGGTAAAATAAGTATTATTTACTATTATAATACTATTATTATTATTATTATTATTATTATTATTATTATTATTATTATTACACGTCACCAATTTTCTAAGTAAATATATTTCTAAAGATGCTACTGACATGAAATTCTCACCAGATGTCGGTAACAACCCATCCAATCCACACATGCAAAGAAATCAGACCATAGATGTCCATAAATTATGTGTAATAATGAGAAATGACACAGGGAAAAAGTATTGAACACATGAAGAAAGGAAGGTACAAAAAGGCATGGAAAGTCACGACACCAGCTGAAATCTATCAGTAATTAGAAAGCAATCCTGCCACTTAGTGCAAATTAATATCAGCTGGTACAGTCCCAACTAAAGGCCTATAATAAGGTGTCTGATTACCAAGGTGTCACACAAGAAACATCTCATGATAGGTAAAACCAATGAGCTCGCTCAAGACCTTTAATCCTTATTGTTGCAAAACATACTGATGGCATTGGTTACAGACGAATTTCTAAACTACTGAAGGTTCCAGTGAGCACTGTTGGGGCCATAATCCGGAAGTGGAAAGAACATCATTTCACCATAAACCAGCCACGACCAGGTGCTCCCCACAAGATTTCAAACAGAGGAAAGAATTATCAGAAGTGTTGTCCAAGAGCCAAGGACCAATTGTAGAGAACTTCAGAAAGACCTGGAATTAGCAGGTACAATTGTTTTAAAGAAAACAATAAGAAATGCACTCAACCGCCATGGCCTGTATGCACTCTCACCATGCAAGACTCCATTGCTGAAGAAAAAGCATGTTGAAGCGCGTTTAAAGTTTGCTGAACAACATTAAGACAAGCCTGTGAAATACTGGGAGAATATAGTCTGGTCAGATGAGACCAAAATTGAACTCTTTGAATGCCATAATACACACAATGTTTGGAGGTCAAAAGGCACTGCATATCACCCCAAAAACACCATACCAACAGTGCAGTTTAGATGGGGGAACATCATGGTGTGGGGCTGTTTTTCAGCATATGGCACTGGCACGCTTCATATAATTGGAGGAAGGATGAATGGAAAAATGTACTAAGACATTCTTGATAAAAATCTGTTGCCATCTACCAGGATGATGAAGATGAAGCGAGGGTGGACCTTTCAGTAAGACAATGATCCCAGACACATAGCGAAGGAAACTCAATTGGTTTGAGAGAATGGCTCAGCCAATCACCTGAGCTGAATCCAATAGAAAATCTATGGAAAGAACTAAAGCTCAGAGTTCATAGAAGGTGTTGGGACGTTTCCTTCTCACTCAATATGTCACTCAACGTTTCCACTCAATATCTTTCCATTCAACATGTTTCCTTAATATCATGCAATGTGTATAATATTCCATATATAGTTAGAGACAGTTACTTTCTCATACACATGCACATACACAAACAGAGTCGTAAATATGTAGGCAGAGAGGAGCTCAGGCACCAGAAAGTCTAACCTTAAATGGACACTAAGAAAGATCCATGCAGCAGGGACCCCACCATGATGGGAAGCACATGTTGGGACGTCCACTAAAGATAGTCAAGCAGCAGAGATTCTTTGTTCTTCTGGGATAGCATGAACCAGGAAACCCTTGGCCAAGAAGATGCTTCAATGTATAATGTATATTAATTGTCACAACATGAATAAAGAAACTCATCACTACAGAAGGGGCCCACAGAACCTTCAGGATTTGAAGAGTTTGTGTGGAAGAATGGGCCAAAATCACACCTGAGCAATGCACGCGACTAGTTTCTCCATACAGGAGGCGTCTTGAAGCTGTCATCACCAACAAAGGCAAAGTATTAAATGCATTTCAGTAAGCATGTTTTTTTATTTTTTATTACACATAATTAATGGACATCTATAGTTTGGTTTCTTTGCATGTGTGGATTAGATGGGTTATCGACATCTGGTGAAAATTTCATGTCAGTAGCACCTTTAGAAATATATTTACTTAGAAAACTGGTGACGTGTTCAATACTTATTTTACCTGCTGTATGTAGTGTGTGTGTGTGTGTGTGTATGTTTAAAAGTAAAAAGTGAACTTTAATATTGCATCATAATGTCCTACAAAAATAATTGTCTGGCTGTTCTTTAGCACTATAACACCATTTCACATTTGGTCAGATACCGAATTGTTGACCTTAATCTTTCTGCCACCTTGAGGCAACTGTTGTGATTTGGCACTATATAAATAAAATTAAATTGAATTGAATTGAACCTGTTAAATTCATTCAGTCTTTACTTTATATAAGTCTGGACAAACATGGATGCAAACTGCATTATATCTGGTTTTCAGAGGTGTACAATAACATGGCAGCTCTCTCGTTTCTTATTTTCTCTGCTTAGAAAATACACTGAACTGTGACCCATAATGTCTTACATACCCATTAATTTGTGTACTGTTACACCCCTAATAGACATCAGCCAAAGTTTTATAGGTTAAGAAGAAACCTCACATCATCATTTTCAAAATGCTAGGAACTTGTGGACTTAAATGGACTAGTACTTGTCTACTCTACCTGAACACTCAAAGCACTTGTTACTATAAGCCACATTCACCCATTCACAGCATTTTATTGTAGGCTTGTAAGCACTATTCTGTCATGTACACAGTCAAACTGTGATGGTTGCATTAATAGCAATTTGGGGTTCAGTATCCTGCCCAAGGACACTTCGACATGTGGACTGGAGTTGAACACTGTGCACAGATCAACCCAAAGATATTTAGTAACCATCTATATATTGCATTTTTTAGAACTTTAAATGTCTATCCCTTTACCAGCCAGAAGACTTTGAATGTGAAGAATCTTTGCAGGAAATATGGGTTTCATAAACAGCTTAAATAAGCAGGAAAATAGGATGGAAAAAATAAAATTCACTAATTGTAAAAATTAGTGAATGAAGGAAGAAAGAAGACAAAATTGGAGTGGTGAGAACTGCATGTCATTCTATATGTTGTATACTGTGCCAGGATGTGCCATCCTGGAGGAGCTGGACTACCTGTGCAACCTGAATGGCTGCAGGTACTGTCTCATGCTACCAGGAGTGACAGGGACACTAAAAAAAAAGGCAAAGCTAGAGAAAAAACAGGCAGAATAAGAAGAGAGCAATGGTCTGTGGGTACCACCTGTAAAAATATTCCCTTGTTGGGGGTTGTTTTGTTCGTGCCTCTCCAATGTACTTGTTATAACTTTAATTTGCACCAAAGCAAGTGAAATGGATTTACAATGGTTTATACTTTCTAAACGGATAGATTGATATCCATAAAGCTTAATTGATTTTGTGTTATGATGTGAAGATCACATGTTCCCTTAATTTTATTGAGCTGTGTATTTAATCATGTTCTTCCACAGAAAATGCAGTCACTTTGCTCTCAATAATACAGGACCACTGATACACATTTATTCTGTGTTTTAGTTTGAAGAATCACTCCGTTCTTGAGCTGTGTTTCATTTAAGTGTGAACATTATGCAGAATGCAAGCCATTCTAGCACAACCATATTACAAACTTTGGATACACTGACTTATTTAAGTTTGGAGAAAAAAAACAAAGGCAAACATTTTTTCATATACTACATTCCTCAAAAAAACAAAACAAACAAAAAAAACCTACACAATTTGCCATGATGACAACTTTGCACACTGTTACCAATATATTAAGACTGGAATGATTTATGCTACATTCAAACCAGGGAAAACAGTGATTGGAGACCATGGCAAAATTATGTTGACCACGTGCAATGAACTTGCAATCTCAGTGGCTTTAAAGTGGTTGCTTTGATGATGGGGAACAGGTCAGGGAATACTCTGTTAGTTGCTGTCTTCAAAGAGACTTTGGTGTGTCAAGACAGCAATAAAACGGCAATAAGATGGAGTCAGTCTGCTGTCAGCTTGCAAATAGGATCAAGTTGGCAATAACATGCAATCTGTTTGTGACAATACAGCAATTAACTGTGATCATTCGGTGAAAACTGCAAATATGTCACCATTTACACTGACAGAAATTCACATAAAACAGAAATTCACATTCACTACTTACATTCAGAGTCCAACCAGTACCGCATAGATTTTTAACAGAAATTCCTTTACAAATAATGGTGATTAAGGAAGCCTGCAAAATTGCAAACTGCAAAATGATATATATAACCAGAGTACAACCAGTTGGCAACCAGTTGACTTGAGTCCCCTATTGCTAAGAGACATGTCACAGACAAGTTGCACTCATCAGTGCAGACTGACTCAGATTGGTTGGAATGTGTCTCAGTTTATAAATTAGACAGCAAGGAGCAGAGGTAGTGAAGGTGTTATTTGCAGCAGTTTGCAAACCTTTGCCAATCTGAGAGTGATTGCAGTCAGTCCAAGTGACCTGCCTTGCGATCAAGAGTGTTCACCCAGAAATTGAGAGTGTTGCAGAATGTGGAAAAAAATAATATAATCACTGGGCAACCACTGATTTATTTATTTTACTTTCTCTAGTCACAAGGAGGTTGCTGTCCTATTTTTACTCCAGTGGGATTGAGCAATCACATTTACATTTTGACTGTCAAAAAAGTGCTGGTATACAGATCCAGTTGAACCACATTCAACTATTGTATTAATCTTTATTATAGCAAAAACTGCTTAATAGAGTAAAGAGTAATATCAGTCCATCATTACTTTACTTTTGAAGGTCAGTCAGTCCAGGAAATTTTCAGGTTCAGTCTCAAAAGCCTTCAGGTACTTCGTTCAAACTTGCTTCTCGTGGACACCCGAAGAAAGGCAGACTGAGAGTTTCCTCTCCTGTAGAGGAGAAGTTCATTAGAATGATCAGTTAAGAGCAGCTCATATTAGAACTCACATTGCTGCTTCCCAGAGTTTAAGCAGGAAACACCAACAACAGCTGCTGGGAAAAGACTGAATCAGGCCTTCATATTGGAAGTCCTTCAAGGAATCCTCATCCATATGCAAACATATTATATCACCTGATGGTGAGCAAGACAAAGAGAATGAACACAAGGTACTGGACAAGTGGAAATTTGTACTTTGGTATGATGAGTCCAAATGTAATTTTTGGTTGCAGCTGTCTTGTCTTTGTGAGGCAGAAATAAGGTGAACAAATAATATCTGCATGTGTGGTTCCCAGCGTAAAGCATGGAGGAGAAGCTGTGATAGTTTGGGGGCCTGGCTGTTGGCACTGTTGACCATTTAATTATAATCCCAGTCAACACTTCACCAGTGTGGCTACCACATTCTGCAAATACACATTTCCCATCTGGTTTAAGCTTAGTGGGACCATCATTTATTATTTAGTAGAACATGATCTAAAACACACCTCTAGGCTATATAAGGGCAATTTGACCAAGAAAGAGTGGTAACTCCCCTATTTGATCTGATCTAAACTCAACTGGGATAGTTTGATGAAATTAAGTTCTCAAAAAAACCCAAAAAACACACACACACACCAACTCATTGATTGAGTTGGTGTGTTCAAACCTGAAACCTATATGATAAATATAACACTAGCATTTTATATTGTGTCACAATTTTGCTGATGTCTGCTCAGTGTCAGCATTTCACACTGTCTTCTTCTTTCGGCTGCTCCCTTTAGGAGTCACCACAGTGGATTATCTGCCTCCATCTCACCCTATCCCAGCATCCTCTTCTGTCACACCAACCCTCTGCATGTACCTTCACTACATCCATGAACCTCCTCTGATGTGTTCCTCTTTTCCTCCTGCCTGGCAGCTCCATCTTCAACATCCTTTGTCCGATGCATCCACTATCCCTCCTCTGCACGTCCAAACCATCTCAGCCTTGTCTCTCTAACTTTGTCTTCAAACTGCTCAACCTGAGCTGTCCCTCTGATGTACTCATTTCTAATTCTGTTCATCCTGGTCACTCCCAATGAAGATCTTAACATCTTCAGCTCTGCCACCTCTAACTCTGCCTCCTGTCTTTTTGTCAGTGCCACCGTCTCCAAACCATACAACATAGCAGGTCTCACTACCATCTTGTCAACCTTCCCGTTCACTCTTGCTGCTATCCTTCTGTCAAAAATCACTCCTGACACTCATCTCCACCCACTCCACCCTGTCTGCACTCTCTTCTTCAACTCTTTTGTGCATGTCCGTTGCTTTGGATGGTTTACCCCAGGTATTTATGCCGCATTCCAGATACCTCGGAATTCAGATGTTGGAACTCGGGAGTGACGTCACTCCCGAGTTAGCACGTTCCAGAAAAAGCAAGGAAAAACAGGGTTTGTTTTGGTTCTTAGCAAGGTAGAGCCATTCAGGCATCACCAGTAATACAGCATAATACTTGTTTTTTTGTGCTTAAAAAGACCTCTGCAGCACATTCATGGATAGAGCCTGGTCAGTGCTCTGTGAATGGCTTATTTAGTAAACTCATGTACCTTCACTACCTCTGCTCCTTGCATGTTCATCTTTCCACATGTCTCCCTCTCATTCACACACATGTATTCTGTCTTGCTTCTACCGACTTTCATTCCTCTTGTCTCCAGAGCATACCTCCAGTCTCTCTTCCACCTGCTCCCTACAGAACACAATGTCATCTGCAAACATCATAGTCCACAGAGACTCCTGTCTGACCTCATCTGTCAGCATTTTCATCATCAGGGTCTTTACCTTACAATATAAAGTGCCTTAAGGCGACCGTTGTTGTGATTTGGCGCTATGTAAATAAAACTGAATTGAATTGAATTGAATCATTGCAAACAAGAAGGGGCTCAGAGCAGATCCCTGATGTAATCCCATTCCCACCTTGAACCAATCTGGCACTCCTGTCACATACCTCACCACTGCCCAACTGTCACATACTTCTCTGCCACTCCTAACTTCCTTATGCAGTACCACAGTTCAGCCCCTCTCTCCCTTTACAGTCTCACATCCACAATCCTACCTTTCCTTCTCACTCGTTGCCTCTCAACGCACCTTCGCCCTTTCCTCTTTCCTTGTCTTCATGTTTGATTTGGCAAAGATTTTACGCTGGATGACCTTCCTGATGCAACCCTTCCCATTTTTCCGGGCTTAGGACCGGCATTAGGAGTACACTGACTTGTGGCTCCTCCGTGGCTGGGTTGTCAACATTTTACAATTGTCAAAACTAACAATGAGAATTTGTGCTTTTTATTATCAACCATATAAAATTGTGACACAGTACAGTACTATAAACAACTGTAAATTGGCCTAATTTACAAAGAGATCACAGAAGGTTTGTTATCCTTTAAGTAAAATCATATTACACCAAATTTCTGAAGTGCAATTGTGCTTTTCACATCCTCATTCACATGCAAATATATTAGTGCACTGCAAAAAAAAAATTTATATTGTAAAATAGTGTGAAATGTTTTTTTTTTCCAATTTTATCAAAAAGGTAAAGTTTCATATGTTCTAAAGTCATTCAATGTAAAGTGAAATATTTCAAGCCTTTATTTGGTCTAATTTGGATGATTGGGACATATCGCTTGAAAAAATCAGAACTTCAGGATTTTCATTCAAGTATTGATTTTAAATCCACTGGTGTACAGAGACGGAATTACCACAGGCAACAGGTCTGATGGAATCCAAATTTAACATTTTTGGTTTAAATTGTCGTCAATATGTACAGAGTAGGTCTGTAGATGTCTACAGTCTTCTGTAAAGCACGGTGGAGGTGGCGTCATTGGTTGGAGCTGCATTTCATCCAGTGGTATTGGGTATCTTGTCAAAATTGATGGAATTATGAACACAGAAATGTACAGTCAAATTTTGACCAACCATGCAATACCATCTGGAAAGCATCTGAATGCCATTGGCTTCATTTTTCAGCATGACAATGATCCCAAACACACCGCCAGTGCAGTAAAAGCATACCTGGATAGAAAAACACACAGTGGAACACTACCAGTCATGGACTGGCCTCCCCAGAGTCCAGACCTCAACGTTATTGAAGCAATGTGGGATCATCTTGACGGAGAACAGAACAAAAGGCGGCTAACATCCAAAGAAGAGCTTTGAATGTCCTTCAAGAAGCCTGGAGAACTATTCCTGAAAACTACTTAAAGAAATTACAGAAAGCTGCCTAAGAGAGTTCAGGCTGTGTTGAAGAATTAAGGTGGTCATTCCAGATATTATATTGACTATTTCAAGCTCATTAGAATTGTACAAACTCTAATTTGCCTTCCATGTATGTTTGTGCGTTTCAATAAATCGCTGCACCTATTTCCCATTTTTCTGGAAAAATATAAAGACATGAGGGGTGGCTAAGATGCTTTCATGTGATTGTTTTTGTGAACTGGTGCTATATGAATTAAATTGAATTTAATTGAATATATCCAGTGTGTTCTGAATTTACCCCACAAGAACGTCTGTGTCTAAGGTTCATTGTAATCAAATGGAAAATCTTCTAACTGGCTCCTTTTACAAGGAAGAACCAGCAAAGCTTGTCTGAAATCTTTCTGGACTTCTGAGGTCCTCACTCTCTCTGAGGAAGAAACTTGTGGCAGCCAGTGGTTAGAAATGTTGCCTCACAGCAATAAGGTCCTTGGTTCTAACCTGGACCAGGGCAGGGCTTGAGTTTTTCTGTTCTTCCTAAGCTTGCACTGGCTCGCTCTGGGCACTCCAAATTCTCCCACAATCAAAAACATTCCAGGTTAATTCTCTTGTCACCATGCCTTTGACCAAGGAACTGGCTTACATCTGGACTATGTTGGACTCGGTAGACCCTGGTTGCTGTCACTCTTCAAATGGTTCATGGTGTAGGTTTTAATGTAGAGACTGAATTTCCCTATAAGGATCAATAAAGAATAATTTCTTCATGACCTCATTCTTTTGGTCTCTTACCAAAGCCCATGACTATGTTGAACCACAACACTCCAGCATAGCATTGGGTGGGAAGTAAAAGTAGTGTGCTGTCTGTGGCATCATTTTAGGAAGACAACCCTTTGGCTCTAATTAGAGGACACATGGCTCATGCTATACCTTCTGATTACTAAAGCAACTGTACTGTGACTATTGTGGCAATTCTTTTCTTCTTTTTGTGAAGCACTTACACAGATAAATGGTCACAGCAATTAAGTTTTTTTGGGGTTTTTTTATCAGAGGGCTGCTCGTGAATTAAAAATGTTGCATTGAGTTCTTACTTTGTGGCCTGTGTTTTCAATATAGCCTTTCTGTTACACTTGTACAGAAACTGTAATGGCATCTATCTTCACATGTAAGATTCTCTGTAAGAAAAATGATACATATCTCTGTCAGTGTCAAACTATAAAACCAGTCCTGTAAGCCTGATGAGATTTGAGTCATTAAAACCTGGTCATTCTTCTGCTCTCCTCCTTCCAGGTTGCAGCACCTCAACTAACCCCTGCAGAATCAGAAGATTCCAGCAGTATAGTGGCAGTTCAGCTGAGGGTACCAGACACCAACATGCCAGCTAATCCAACTACACACGAGCAGCAGCAGCGATGCAGCAACAACCCCATGAGCTCTGACTACTCTCTCTTTGAACTCGAAACCTTCTTCACCCGCTGGGCCCCCGATAATGACCCTGTGTCAGCTTCTGGTGGCCCTTCATGTTCATTCACTTCTGACAACTCAACAGAACATGACAAGGATGGAGTTATTATCATAGATACTCATCCACAACCTTGGCAAGTGCTTGAGCCACCACAGACTTCAGTATCCTCAGCAGTGAAGCTGAGTGGAGGGCAGAGTTTCTCCTCTGCAGGCCGTCCGTCTGCATCACAAGGTAACACATTGTCTTCTTTCCTCGATACAGCCTCTTAATGCTATTGTTTTGCAGAAAAAAATGGCATTTTGCCCTGCCTGTTGTATGCCTTCAAATATCTGGATAACTTTATTGATATTTCATCAATGTACTTGAATAGAGGCACTAGTGTGTGCTGTTAAAGCTTCCATCTGTTTGTGTTACTTTTATGTACCAACCAAATACTACACAGTGAAGCCTTAAAGCTCTGATTTAAAGAGGTAACTGATCGGTCAGTAAAATGATAGCAGACACACAGATGATGTGTGAGATGGTGTGTGCTAGAGTTATAAAGTCATAGTCAGTGTTTCCAAAAATCTTCAACAAATGCTTTCTCTGTGCACTTTCAATTCAATTCAATTCAGTTCAATTCAATTTTATTTATGTAGTGCCAAATCACAACAACAGTTGCCTCAAAGCACTAAACTATCCAAGTTATGTTTAGGTGCTGCCAAAGCATTGCGACAGCTGTTATTGTTAAAGGCTGACAAAATTCTACTTTTAATGAAGAGTTCATATTGTACTATACATAGCAGGCTTTAAGGTCTGAAGATTCTGACGCAAATGTCATAGTCTGCAGAATATGCAGACTGAATGTAGTGAGCAGGACCCAAATGCAGGCGCATGGAGACAGGCAGAGTTTAACAAAAAGCCTGCCGTTTATTTGACTGATGGCAAAAGTACAAAGTAGAAACATAAAGTTCAAAAAGGGAACTGAAGACTGACTGGAACCTAAAACTTAGAAAAAACACTAGTGCTAGGAAACACTAGGGGAGGTGAACAGGTACAGGAACATAAACAGATGCTCTGACACTGGACAAGGGGAGACCATGACTATATACACACACACAAAAGAGCAGTTAGGAGAAGAG
This sequence comes from Heterochromis multidens, assembly GCA_015108495.1. Lineage (NCBI taxonomy): Eukaryota > Metazoa > Chordata > Actinopteri > Cichliformes > Cichlidae > Heterochromis > Heterochromis multidens. The sequence continues at coordinate 1,162 of VUQS01067582.1, read as the reverse complement.
GAGGCAGCTGGGGAGAACAAGACACAGCTGAACTGAAAAACAGAAGATGAGACACAGGAAGCAAAACTCACAAAATAAAGCAGGAAGTGCAAAAACTAAATGGGGAAAACACAGACACGTGAGTGAACTTAACACAGTTAACACAGGAGGAAGGAACACTGAGGGAGGAAATAAATTTTAAAGCAACTAGGAACTAAAATAATTACACTAAGAGGAAAAAACACATGAAACAATATAAAGATGAAACAAACCTGAAATCAGAAAATCTTTAAATAAACACTAGAAAGTCCAAAACTCAGAACCACTGGGTCAAATGACCCAGTACCATGACAGCAAAATAAGAATGTGTCGTAAATTTTTTTTTGACATTTTCAACATATTTGAACAAATACACATTTAATCCTCAAAGCTTCAAACATCTTAGAACTGAAGTGATTTTTCATGCAGATTGGTTGAAATTCAGCAAACCTACAAGAACATTACATACACTGATAGTTTTGCTAAATAAATTACTAGAAAAGCTACTTTTCCTTTCCTAGTATTCTAAATCTGTATGCTTTCTTTTAAACACCATCAAGACCTTGTATGTGAGGAGAAGGATTTTAAATTTGATTCTGGATTTAACAGGGAGCCAATGAAGAGAAGCCAATATGGGAGAAATATGCTCTCTCTTTCTAGTCCCTGTCAGTACTCTCGCTGCAGCATTTTGGATTATCTGAAGGTTTTTCAGAGAGTTTTTAGGACAGCCTGATAATAATGAATTACAATAGTCCAGCCTAGAAGTAATAAATGCATGAACTAGTTTTTCAGCATCACTCTGAGACAGGATGTTTCTAATTTTAGCGATATTGCCCAAATGCAAGAAAGCAGTCCTACATATTTGTTTAATATGCGCATTGAAGGACATATTCTGGTCAAAAATGACTCCAAGATTCCTCACAGTGTTACTGGAGGCCAAGGTAATGCCATCCAGAGTAAGTATCTGGTTAGACACTATGTTTCTAAGATTTTTAGAGCCAAGTACAATAACCTCAGTTTTATCTGAATTTAGAAGCAGGAAATTAGAGGTCATCCAGGTCTTTATAAAAGCGCTTTGAGTACTCCGGGAGAGTAGAAAAGCGCTATATAAGAATCAGTCCATTTATGTCTTTAAGACATTACT
>VUQS01067581.1:0-14577 GCA_015108495.1 Heterochromis multidens | reverse complement strand
TGCCCCTCCCTGAGCCTGGTTCTGCCTGAGGTTTCTTCCTGTTAAAAGGGAGTTTTTCCTTCCCACTGTCGCCAAGTGCCTGCTCATAGGGGATCATCTGATTGTTGGGGTTTTCTGTATTATTGTAGGGTCTTTACCTTACAATCTAAAGCACCTTGAGGCGACTGTTGTTGTGATTTGGCGCTATATAAATAAAATTGAATTGAATTGAATTATTTTCACTGGGTGAAATGAGAATTGTTCATTGTCCACATCTAAGAACACTGTGCAACTAGTTTGTTTTGTATGTCCTAAGACTAGTTTTACAGATGAGGACAGAATCATTAGTCCCCCTATGAAAATTTCAGTTTTTTAAAAGTATTTCCCAAGTGCTGTTAAACAGAGCAAGGAATTTTTAACACAGCTTTTCCAAACATCCTAGTTCTATTTGGATGCTTACATTATTTTATTTTGCACACAAAAAGAAAATTGTTTCACAAAAAACAAAAATCAGGATCAAAATCTTTAGCCCTCCTGATGCTAATAGTCAGTTGTGTATCTTTTTTGCTGTATAACAGCCTGCAGTGGTTTGTTGTAGTTTTCAGTAAGTCTCACACACGTCTTCTGAGCAATCCCAGCCCATTCTGCTTTGGCAAATCTTTCAAGCTCCTCCATATTTGATGGTCTGGCATGAACCTTGGTCTTCAATTCACCCCACAGCTTTTCAATGGGATTCAAGTAAGGGCTTTGTGCAGGCCAGTCAGTAACATTCACTTTGGTCTCCTGGAGCTAGTTCTTCAGTAGGAGCGATGTATGTTTTGGGTTTTTGTCATGTTGGAAGACAAAGTGACACAGTTTTGCTGCTGACTGCTTGGGTTCTTTTTTCAAAATCTTCACATATCCTTCTTTCTTCGTGATTCCTTCCACCTTGACGGGATTCCCAGTTCTAGACGCACTGAAGCGTCCCCACAGCATAATACTCCCACCACCGTGTTTCACTGTGAGGACAGTGTTCTTTGGGTTATACGTCTCTCCCGTCTTTCTCAAAACATAACCAGTGTCTCTATGGCCAAAGGACACACTTCCAGTATGCATAATCTTTCTCCAGGTTGTTCTTAGCATACTTCAGTCTGGTTTGAAAGTGTCTCTTCTGCAGAAGTGGAGTTTTTCTTGGTCTGCAACCTTTCAGTCCATTCCTGTGCAGGGCTCTAGTGATTGTCTTCTTTGAGACTATAATTCCCAACTTGGCTAAGTCATTCACTGGTGTCTTGCTAGTTGTTCTGGGGTCTTTAGACACATCTCTTACTAGTTTTCTTTCCAGAGTCTTTGAAATCTTTCACTTCCTACCTAAAATTTTAACAAAAACTTTAAATTTCATAGGGGAGTTAATAATTCTGTCCTCATCTGTATTCGTTGTAGCACATAACAGACTGATCAAGATGAAATGCAAACAAAGGTATTTCTTTAAAAGCAGTTGGTTCCTCATTCAGGACCTTCAAGTTTCAGGAAACCTAATGCCATTTTATGGTTTTTTGTTTTTTTTTTAAACGGTTCAAAATAATAATTAAAATTAAAAAATTTATTTTTTTTATGTAACTGGGAAACTATGCATGCTTGTCTCTAATGATGTTAACAATGTGTTGATGACGTGCAGTTGTTGGAAATTCAGCTCTCAAACACAGCTCTACTAGCTCTCCAGAGTTGCTTCAGACTGTGAATGTGCTGCTGTGTGCTCAGCACTGATAGGCATACTTGGGATGCGTAACAATACCAGTAATCAGAAAATACGAAATATTGGCTCTGATAGTCGGCCAGGCAGAAAAATGAACCACTCCTATTCAGAACTGCTTCTGAACTCTGTACACTCATGCTAACAAAACAACAGACCACTCCAGCAAAATCCAGTAACTTTATTTATAAAAAAGAAAAACGTGCAAGACATATGTAACATACAAGAGAATGCAGTTACAGTTTGCAATAGCTAAAAAGGAAACTACACTAGACAAATAAATGTTTTTCATTATAACATAAATGTGACAGGATACAATTATGTTTAGTGTCAGTACAACCTTTGTGGGATTTGATATTTTCAGATTTCTGGTTTCTTTTCATTCATTTAGGAATGCTTACTTACATGTAGGTCAGGTTTATTTGTGTATTTTTGACAACTTCAGAGTGTCTGATTTCATTGCTTTGTCCCCAGCAAACTAGTGTTCTCTTGTTTAGATCATGTTAACAAAGTGGAATTTGCATTTGATCTGGCTTATATTTTAGTTATGTTTGAAATATACATGCTTTGTTTGTACTCAGTTTTCTCCATAATGCTGATGCAGTATTGTAACTAGAAAGTTACAATACAAAGATAAAATTCCAGTAACAGCCAATGTATTCAGTGAAATTATATCAACCAAAGTACACCATGGTCATTTTTTTTAACAATAAATGCTGCTCTGTCTTCATTAACAATGTCATTAACAATGTAACTTGTCTTCCATGATGTTGAGCTGGTTTTTATAGTAATTATAGTGTGCAGATCTTACTTTACCTGACATCCCCTGCCTTTTCTTAGCCATTCATTACAGCCCCCATACCCCTATTTTCATGTTCACATCCCTTTACTTAATCTAAAGGCCTTTTCTCACCCCATTTTCTTTTCCCCTTTCCCCAGCCCACTGTCATCTCACACCCAGACCTTCCCCTTCCCACTGCCATCAGCCCCATCTCGACCACCGCAGCAGCCCGTGCCCAGGCCACGATGCTGAGTGGCCGGGAGGTTCTTATACACAGCTCGGCTGTATGGGATGAAGCACAAGCCCAGCTGGAGGTGTCGGGCCAGACGGCAGTATGCAGCCAGTGCCAGGACTAGCAGAGGGGTGACCAAGAGGAAGCCCACCACCAGCAAAGCCACGCAGCCTCCATCAGTCAGCAGGTCTGAGCAGTAGGGTGTTGTTCCATGGGGGCGGACCTGCGGAGACCAGATGGGAAACTCAGTAGTTGGAACTATAAAGATGGAGTTTACTGTATGTTATTCAGTCAGCCATCATTTCAAAGCTTTATTTTGAAACTTTACTCAGGGTGATACATTTTTAGGAAAGCTCTACTTCCACATAGTTGCACACATGAAAACCTTGGCTGATCTGCTGGCCACCATCATAATCCAGGAGATGACGTACTATATGTGGTATGTGTGTATGAGGTGAGGACAGACACCAGTTGGTAGTCTGAGATATAACACACTCACTATCTCACACACATAAACACATGCATGTTTGACAAAAATAAATGACGTTGGTTGAAACTACTGTGAATTTCCATCAGCCTGTCTCTGTGAGCTGGATTCATGCTGTATGTCAAAATATGTGTGCTTGTTGTTGCTGAGCAATAACACAGTGGGAGTGGAAGAAAAGGTGAAGGGTTCAGGATTTGAATGTGGGAGAGGAATGGAGAGACGGTAAGCTTGCATTATCCTTATCACTCCATGAAAGATGAAATGAACATATGAGTGCATGTGCAAAGTGCAGAGAGCAAAAAAAAAAGAGGAAAAGGCTATGATAGTAAAGGCTTAATGACATGGAAAATGCTAAGCTCAAACCTCCGCGAATCTTTGCCAATAGATCTACAAAAAGTGCAAGGTTATAGTATGGTTTCACTTTTCAATAAGAGTGTGTATGTGTGTGCAGGAATGCATGTATGCATTCACATAGTACATTTTTGGCGTAATTTAAAATCACTGGTGTCCTTTTTTTTTTTTTTTTTTTTAAATAAAAACAACAACATACATTCTTACAAAGTCCCGCACATGTCTGTATAAAAATATAATATAGTTAAAGTTAAGTTAAAAGGAGGGTGCACGTGAGCGTTGAGAATAGGAGTTGTACCAGATAAGACTCACACAAGTATGCCCATGTTTGTTTTAACATCGTGAGGGCTCCTGAATGTCTCCAGATCTGAGCCAGGGTGTACTGAGAAAGGAATGTGCTTGTTTCTTTTTTGCAAAATGTTGTATATATTGTGTGTCTGGTTGACTATTGCAAAATAGTAGATTTTGTGCTGTCTGTAACACTTGAATTCTTAATACTTAGATCCAACTTACGTTTTGTAAATGTTTCTTTCCCTCGCCCCTTTTTATTTCTTCTGAATTTTCTCCTTTCTTCACCCTGCCAGAGCCTGGTTAATCCCTTTCTAAGCTGGTGTCACATGAGGTCTTATTGTGAGAGAACATGAGAACAGAGAGAATCCCGGTCCCTCTGGTTATTAAGGAGGCCTACACAAGTGCCACTGGTATGTATGAAAGCCTCTGAACCATGATGACTTTATGGTTTAGTCCAGGTGATGCTTCTAACCACTATGTTAAGAAAGCAGCTTGATTTTAGCTATATATACTTTTTAAAAATATTTTTTTCTGCTTGTTTTCACCACATGCATTTCTGTGTATTATCTTTTTATTCATTTTTATATATTAATATATCACCAATCCACAGCATAAGTCATCTCAGGACACTTTATAGTGTGAAGGCCTTTCAAATATTATGGTTTTACCATCATATTTCAAAAAGTGTCTTTTAATCCCTAAAGCAGCTACCAAGCATTCTTTAAAGTTTTGTGCTCTAATGCCTATCCTACTTTGACTCCTGGCCCCTTGCACTCTCCAGTTGTTTCTCCTCAACATCTAAAAGAACTTCAGACTTATCAGATTATAAAACCTCTCATCAGTGATAAAAGTCAAACCTCGCCCTAAGCCCCAAGCACAACTACTGCAAACTTTTGGATTAAAGTTACAAGATTAGGACTTGTAGATATTTCATTAAAAGATGGATGCAACCATCTCCTAGTTCCACTCAACATCTCCTTATATACTCCAGTGGTTTCAAATGCTGAGAAGTATTTTCCTCACTGCACAATTAATTTTTTGAGAGCAAATAATTCTGGGAGGAATTATGAGTCTGATGATGTATGTAAAAGTGCTAACCAGGTTTAAATTGTGCCTAAATGCTACAGTGCAGCAGAAGAATACACAGAGTTCACACAGTTTTCACATGTTCCTATTTATCCACTCCCCATTTTCCCTTCTCTTACTGTAGAGTGACAGAGGAAGCCAAACACAACCATGACAATGGCTGGTGTTAGGATGGTCCCAAACACCAGTCCAGCAAGGCATGCGTTGATTGCAGCAATCAGCACGTTCTGAGCTGTCACCAGCACAGAGCAGGCCCAGCAGTCGAGTGATCCCCGCAGCTCCAGAGGAGCCTCACTTCCCCCACCACCACTCTCAGCTGCAGAATAAGGAGGAGGTACAACCACGCGTGAAGGTGTTTCTCTCCCTCCACCCACAGCGGTGGTGGAGGCCAGAGAGTTGGAATGGTGAAGATGCTGCTGGTGGTGGTTGGTGTGGTGATGGTGGTGATGAGCCGGTAGTTCCTCGGACAAATCCAAGGCCTGATGGTGGGCTCCCTTCTCTAGAGTACCAGTCATACTCATAGTGAACTGTGTGAAGAAAGATAAATCAGTGAGTGGTTTAAGATGAAAACTTGGTCAGAATCAACTGAGACAACCACATTGTACATGTCATTGCAGATGTTTTGAAGCTGTTGTATGTGTGGCTAATGTGTTTGTGGTAGGAGACTATATGAGTAATCAGGTGTCATAGTTACAAAAAACTTTGGAAATTAATCAAATTGCACATATCCATGGCTTAGAGGCTGTGGGTTCACTAAGAGGTTAGATGCTTTTTCTATCAGGAAGCTAGCCTTGTGTGATGCCATCTGTGAGGTGATTATTATCAGCGAGCTGATTGGCCAAAAGGAAAAGGCCCCATAATTGCTATATGTAGTTTGTGAAGTAGAGAGATCAAGGCTAACTTGCATCAAAGTGTGTACCAGTGGGTGTTGTCTGCACATATACTTGTAGTTATGTAGTGGTGGTGTTGTGCCTGTGTATTAAGTAACTACAGACAGAAGTTTAGAATCAAACACTCCTCAGGCTAGTTTTTGATCACAGGTCTTTAAGGTCTCCAGCATCGGAGGCCACTTTAGAGCGATAAATGATAATTCGCTTAATTTGAAGTAACACATTTTTACTTATGTTTCTAACTGTAATGTAGCAAGAATGTGACTGTGTATGTATGCGTACCTCCACAGCAGAATCTATTTTGTACTAGTAAAACAGACCACCTTCATAAATAAAACCCTTAGTTTACACTGTAGCTCAGTGAAGTACCAGCTCAATAATGCCCACAACTACACGACTTGAAAAAAAAAACTGCACTGGAATGAATAGGTGGTTTGTTTTGTGTTAAAATAATGGTCATGATGTTTTTTACTGATTTAGCAATTGTTTGACATCAACAGAGATCAATAAAGGAACAAAAGTTAAAAAGTTATAAAGATAGGTGTGTTCGATTTCCTTTATGAATATGGAAGTTGTGAGCAGGCTTGGATATATTATTGTAGGATTTTTACCTTACAATATAAAGCGCCTTGAGGCGACTGTTGTGATTTGATTCTAAATAAATAAAATTGAATTGAATAATTGTCCTATAAACACATTATGAATGCTAGCGCTTTATTTGATCATAATTTGACAAGTTGCAACATTACCAGCTGGTGACGTGACAACGTTGGTCTGTGGTTGCATAAAAACCAGACCACAAGGTGACTTTTGTGTAACACTGCAGTAATGTCATGGAACAACATAAATAAGATGCATTTTACTAATGTAAATACAGGATTATGTCAGTGTCAGGATAATGCTATTTCTTATTTCTTATTTATTTATTTTTCTATTTATGCTACTTTATCAAAGGTAATGTAACATAAATCTAACATATTCACAATGTTGTTTTCTAATTCTTCTGCGACTGGGCCCCAATCTCAAGTTGTTGCATTTGGTAGTATTATGTCATTTGAAATGCTACACAGATGTAAAAGACCAATGGAAAATGTTAACATTAAACCAGCCCAACCAAATTTTGTTTGGAAGGTAAACTCCTGTGTTGTTGTTTCTGCCCAAAGTTTTAAATTATTTTGATGCATGACACATGGGACGGACTGTCCTAGATATTTAGAGCATTCGCATATGGTTAAATACTTTGGTTAATTAAAATGAAAACCCTATAATAACCTATGGACTATTTTTCTGCAGTGTTAATAATGACCAACATGCCAGCATTGCAATGTTAGCCATTTTATAGAAACATTTCCTAACTAATTCTGAAAATAAGCAAAAACAATAACAAATGGCCTCGTGAGCTTAAAATATTCAAATAAATCATGGCAATTTTACATAAAACTTACAAAAAAATCAGATAGATAGAAAAAACATTTCAGTGTGGTTGAAAATATCAATCACACAGAACTTAACTTATTATTATTACTTACTTTTTTAACTTGTTTTATAAGTTGATATTTTCATGATATTACACCTGGACATTTATATCTGTTTGCATTAATTCTGTGTTAGGACAGATTTTATGGGGTAAGCAGCTGTGTATGGTGCAGGATATCCTCACTTTTCTGAGGTCAGGAGACAGCAATGCCCCTGTTGGACAGAGGACATGAGAGTAGCTCGGCTTTGTAATCCACCAAAAAAAGCTACAGCTCTGAAAAGTCCCAGCAGGAAAGACCTACTCAACCTGTCACTCACTCCTTTTAACCAGAATGGCTGACTCAATCATTTCTGCAAAATGAAACAACTGTTGTTGTACACACAAGTTACATCTTACCATCACTGAATTACCACTCATCACACACCACCACCAGTACAGGTATAGTCATCCACTGGTTCCTATACAGGATAGATTCTAATGTGTCACAGCATCCTGATGCTGTACACGTACTCCATGTTTGTTCACAGCATGCCAATATAGTGCCAATATAGTACCAATATGAATCTGTGACTCATTCAAGTCAAAGGAAAGGTGGCATTTGTGAAATGATCCATCGCTGTGTGCCAGTCAGTTTAATCATGTAATGTTATGACCAGTTAACATTGAGGAAGGGTCCGGTAAAATGGCTTTGATAAGCTATGTTGTGGGAAAATGTGCACTTAAAGCTGAAGTGGAGCAAAAAGTAAGTTAAAAAAGTATTGCCTAAAGTTAGATTCACTGGATCTCAGCAGGTACAGCAGAAGACTGAGGAATTTGTGATGCTGTCCTGGGTGCTTTAGTGTTAATTTTCCATGCCTGTGTCCCATTGTTATCCCAAGTGTTGTTGTAAGGTGGAAGGTCACAGAGGAAGGACTGGCAGGAAAATGTGTATGCGCACATGCATGTGTGTGAGGTGACTCACTCTGCTGCTTACTGAAAATACATTTAAGCACTCCGCCCACTGTTTTACTCACTGTTCTTATTTTTGTCTGAATAGCATTTAGTTGAGTAACATGTTGTGCCATAACTAAATAGATAATCTGAATTATGGGAAACTGAGCAGTGAAGTTAATGGAGCTACTGTGTGATGATCTTTTGTGTACCCTCTACTTTTTCCTGTTGATTTTACTTTTCTGTCATAGTGTTTACCACAATATTGTGGGTAAGCTAGTTCTCAGTGTTGTCATGCCTCATTGCTTCAGGGAGATTTTCTATTGTTCTTTCTTTATTTCTATTGTCTGGAACAAAATAGCTGCAATAATGCTCGTTTGTCTCTTATTCTCATTATTTTCTCATTATCAGTAAATAAATATAAACAATGTTTTAGCCCCCTTTCACTGTAATTACTTATATGAAGGTATCTTAACTGTTCAGTGTTAATATGATTTAATTGTTTAAAGGTTTACGAGGGTTACAAATGCACTTGTACTCACGTTGTGCTGTGGGGCCCGGTGGACCTCTTGCTGTTCCTCCTCCAGGTTGTTGCTGCTTTTCTCACTTCTTCTGAAGAACACTTTGACAAGTCTGTCATCCACACTTATGCACTCCCTGCACACTTTAATAAAACTCTTTCAGTCTTCTTTTATTCCTTCAGCTGTTCTTTTCCACCCCTTTTCTGAAGTTGAGTAAAGTTAATAGGGGTTTTGAGATGTTCTTGGAGGTTCCCCTCTGAAGCCTTATCTCTTTATTGGTGATAAGTTGGCTTCCTCCAGCTCTGCTTTCTGCTTCTGTCCAATATCCTGAAATGTCAAAAAGAAGAAAAAAAAAAAGATTGGGTCCTAAATTCTCTATTTTCGTCTCCACATGCAACATCAAATTGTTGCTGTGGATGAGGTAGTGCAGAGATGCTGCTGAAAATAATTGAACTCACAGTTGCTGTGGTCTTTGTCTTCAGAATGTCAAACTTCTGTCTCTGCCCTCCTTTTTTTACCCCCCATCTGATTGAGTCCAGAGTGCTGTCTCTTCCCTCCTCCTGCACTCCGTGCATCCATCCCACTTTCTCTCCACCCACCAGACTTATCAACCCCCCTGCTTTTCTCCAGCAACTCCTCTCAGTACACACATTCCACCTCTCTTATCCAGGACATGCTACACCCCTTCACCCTCTCCCTGTTGCAATGGGGGCTGGGTGTTGTGTGTTAGGGGTCAGAATGAGGCGGCTGACCTGATAAGTTGAGGTGCAGGAAAGCAGAAAAAAGGGGGGAAGGGCAGCAGAGACAGACTTGGTGGGTCTTAAAAGTAGAGGTACCATGGAGCTGAGCACATTCTTCCATTTTATTATGTTTGGTTGTGTAACAGAGTCCAAAAGCTGCTTTATAAAATGTTGACCAATGATTAATACCTACAGTATGATAAAAAAAAAATGAGTTAGAGTTGTTCAAAGGCAGATGATGTCGTCTGACACTCAGGAAGTGTCACCTTTGTGCATATTTATCAGACTTGTGCTACTTTATTTAGCGTTGACAGATTCTTTTCATTATATGTGCAAATTATTTTCTCTTTAGTAAAGGAGGGAATTAGAAGACAAATGTGGAATATATCTTGTCTGTACCCTGAATTTTATTATGGCTTATACAATCCTGTGAAAAACCCCATGATCAGCTTGTAGAACCATGTTTAGCAGCAATAACTTTAATCAATTTCTTTATGACTTTATCAGTCTCTCACATCGATATGGAGGGATTTTGGCCCACTCTTAGTTACAGCGTTGCTTCAGTTTATTGAGGTTTGTGGACTTTCCTTCATTCACAGCTCTCTTAAGGTCCTGCAATAGCATTTCAATCAGGTTGAGGTTTGGACTCTGACTGGACCATTGGAACACCTTGATTCTTTTCTTTTTCAGTCATTTCAGATTTGCTGCTGTGCTTGGGATCATTGTCCTGTCACATGACCCAATTTCATACAAGCTTTAGCTGTCGGACAGATGGCCTCACATTTGACTCTGGAATACTTTGGTATACAGAGGATTTCATGGTTGACTCAATGACTGCAAGGTGCCCAGGTCCTGTGGCTGCAAAACAAACCCAAATCATGACCCCTCCACCACCGTGCTTGAAAGTTAGTATGAGGTGTTTGTGCTGATATGCTGTGTTTGGTTTTCACCAAATGTGGTGCTGTGCATAATGATCAAACATCTCCACTCTGGTCTCGTCTGTCTAAAGGACATTGTTCCACAAGTCTTGTGGTTTGTTCAGATGCAACTTGTTCTTCTTTGACAGAAGAGGCTTTCTCCTGGCAACCTTTCCAAACAAACTATACTTGTTTAGTCTTTTTCTTATTGTCACAAACGTTAACATTTAACATGCTAACAGAGGCCTGTAGAGTCTGAGATGTAGCTATTGGGTTTTCTGCAATTTGCTGGGACACCCACTTCTGGGAAGATTGTGGCATTGTGTTAACACACACCTGAATGCTCCAGACCAGCAAACTGCCAAAACGTCTCCTTTTATAGAAGTGGTCAAACTTGCTGATGATCAGTTTTTCAACTGCATTTGATTAGCAGCACCTGGGTGCTACCTACTCTCTCAATACCTATCAAAGCAGTAAGGATGTACTGTTTCTTTTTTACATGACTGTAGGTGATGTAATCAGGGCCGTTGCATCAAAAGCAGTTTAGATATATGTAACATAAGAAAAATAACATCTTTGTTCCCTGTTTTCTATAGAGTACAGTATTTTTTAGTGTCCATACAGAGTAAATCTTTTATTATCTGGGCAGTACTTTAAAAGCAATACTTTATAAATGTGTTAACCTGTAGTAGATAATCCACTTTACCTGCTGAGCCACATCCACCTCACCAGCTTCTTTTTAATTCCACTGATGTTAGGTAGTGCCTTCTTTTAGAGGTACTCTGTGCTTGTGACACCAGAGTCTGGCATTGTTCTGCATGCATGAAAAGTTGGTTTGATTCCAGAATTGCGCCCTCTTTCTGTTACATGTTACAACAAAAACAGAGAATCAATACATTAAGTGAGAGCTGAAGTACATTTTATACATCTAGGTTTTGCTTGAACCTGTGTGTGTTGTTTTTTGTGCAGTTTATTTATGTTAAATACATAGTTTTAGTTGCATAGTTCATGCTTCTGTTATTTAAATATACTGTAGATGACTCACTACGGTGATCTACTACATTTTACGTGGTACTGTGTTACAATACAATTCTCTTTATGGATCAAAGCAAATGCTAAAGTTACTTTTACCTTTAGCAGGCCTTCATAGAAATTCGTTTTAAATTAGTTAAAAAGCTAAAGCTAACAAGATTTTACACCAGGACATTTCAAGTAGAGGAAACACTGGAGAAGGGCCTGAGCCCTCCTTCTAAAGGACATTGTCTTTAAATACTACATCACCTTGCTACTCTAAAAACATCCTGTTGTCAGGGCTTGACAAAGCCAAGCCTGCACCTTTGAAGAACAAATGACCAACATCTCAGTAATAGTTCTATCTGTGTTGTTGGTTTAAAATCACCCAGGTAGTTGATAAGGTGTAAAATTCAATCATTTATGTAATTCTAGATTTAATATAAATATAGATGGTTGCTTTTTGTGTGTGTGTGTGTACAAGCTAATCAGTTTGAAGCCATATATATAGCTTTTGTCCTTAAGTAACACAAATAATTACTAAAGATAATTAAAAAGGAGAGATTATTTCACTGTGTAAAAAAAAAACAGTTATATTATGACAACTGTTTTCTTGTACATTTAAAAAAAAAAAGTTTGCCTGTATGGCATAAAAATCCTTTGTGTTCTCATGCACAGTGACAGAGCATTGGCAGGTCACCATGTCCTCGGGTTAAGCTAGAGGCCATGGGGCCAGCAGGAGGACAAGCTGAAGGAAATCCTGCCTCAAAACACACAGGAAGACCACCTCCGTCTGTCTATCTGTCCGCCCTGCTGCAGTCAGGTGGTGATAAGAGAGGCAACACTCTTGTCTCAGCCAAGAAAAAAATACTTCAGCTATGCAATCATTACCAAGTGGCGTAATCAGGATGATCAAACTTTGATGTTTGTTTATGCTGCTTTTACTGAACATGAGAGCAAAGACTGAAGTAACTATTTCATCTGTAATGTCAAGATCACAAAAAAAAGAAAAAAAGAACTAAGATCTGCAGCAGTGACATTTCTGCTGTAGCATAAAAAGCTTACACTTGTGCAGAAAGGTCACTACTACTTCTTCATAGCATTTATAGCTGTCGCATTGATGTCTTCAGGTTTATTGGGTATCTGAGGATAATACTGGGGCCAAAGAAGGGCTTTAAGTAAATAAACATTGCAAGCTCAAAGCAGAGGAAAAAGGCTGGAAAATCAGGATCAGACAACGCTAATTGTTTTGCTTATGCTCTGATCTTTTATCATTTCACTGATTACAGCCTTTCTGGGTCTCTTGGGATCTTGCTCTCTTACCTCACTCAGAGGATCTGCCATTCTTTATAAACACTGTAGTTTGATGTGTCTTGCAACATTATATTTATTTGTTATGGGACTGCTACTACTGCTACTCATCTAACTAAACCTGAGGTGTGACTTTGACTAGAATAAATCATCATCTGAACAGATAGCACACATTTCTTCTTAGCTTCCAGATTCTTCCAAAACCACTTAACGCATACATCACATGTGCTAATTATTCTGTCTGACAAGCCGAAAAGGCTTTAGCGAGACATAAATGGATGTGCTGATACTGTGTCCCCAAGTAATAGCAGGACGTGTCTGATGTGAAGCTACTTGAAGCATGGATATCCTACCTTCCCATATGAGCAGCTTACATTGAGGTTTAGAGTGTCACACAAAACACAGTGATGCTAAGTGATATTTATGACGATATTTATCAACTTTACTCCACTTAATCATGAGTCAAATACAGTATATAGATACATGAAGGAGGTGGAGTTATGTTAGGCAATGCCATTATTGCTCTAGTGCAGATTGGTGGCAGTGCTGGTAGAAACACAGAGTAATCTAAAGCAAACTAGTGCTTTCTGTGTGTGACTTCTTGTCGTATAATCTGTGAGGAAAGCCTACACACGTCTGTTATTGCTTTGTGCTGTTTCCTGCTCTGCTATCTCTGAAGTTTTTCTGCTTGTACAATCTCCTTCCTTAGTTTACCCTGGATGCTGATGTCCAACTGGAAACTTTTAGATTACTCTAGATGTATTTTTTCACACGCACGTCTAACAATAGCAAGTCCGAGCTGAGGACGTGAATAACAAAGCTGTGCCAAACATTTGTCACAGCCAAAGGATATGACTGGTTTTAAATGGTTTCAAAGTGGGTTGTGACATATTTGAGAGCAGTGAGGTGGCTGTATGTTTGCTATAAATAAGAAAAGAGCTGCAAGAAGATAATGATTAGCAGAGAAGGATCATCAGTGAGGTTCAAGCCATTGTATACAGCAGTCCAGAAAATGATGGCTGTACTATGAAACAAGCTGGCTCCTCCATGTGCGTGCTCACATTAAGGAAGGCTTTCCTATTCCTGATCATTTTGTTGTGAAATATGAAACTCATAGATACTTATCGGTATCATTGGTAACTATGGTGATGTAGCCAGATTTAGAATCACTGAAAACTCTGGCTACCCTTACCAAAGTTGGGGAAACCCTGGTGAGAAATAATGAGAAATAATGAGTCTTATGACAGTGGCCTATTTTTCTAAGCTGTATTATATTAGCTGCAATTCCAGCAGTGGAAAACAGACTAATTAGGACCTATAGGATAATTTTACGGATAACCAGCAGAAAATACATTCACATGACAGTTTGTGCTGCTGCAACTTTACTGCACAGCTTCCTTCAGTGGTATTCATAAGAAACTATTGGAGCATATGGTCATTAAAAGAATTAACAAAAAGTGGCACTTAGAGTCAATAAATAATAGAAAAATAAAAATAAAAAAATAAATAAAAATAAAACTCTGGTCTGGTCTGCTCCAGACTAGCTTATGCATTCAGCATAATTTGCTGTGGTAATTTAGCCAGATTAAAAGAGAGCCACCTTAGTCAGATATGTTTTTTCATGCTAAGCAAAAAATATGGTCAGAATTTCTATCAATCATTATTATAGTATATAGTTACTTATTGAAGGAAAAAAAAATCTTACTAGGTCATAATAACTACACTGCTCAAAAAAATTAAAGGAACACTTTGAAAACACATCAGATCTCAATGAGGAAAAAAATCATGCTGGATATTTATACTGATATGGATTGGGTAGTGTTAGAAACGAAAGGATACCACAT